>PVJL010020355.1:0-12332 GCA_004026885.1 Lyroderma lyra
TGGGGTTTAACATACAGATCTATTATTTTACTGTTTGGGAGTCAGAAGTGTGAAATAAGTTAAACCAGGTTTAAGTAACAATGTCAACAGGGCTGGGTGTCTTCCAGAGGCTGTTGAGGGCTGTTTCTTTACCTTTGGAGCTGCATCCCTTGCATTTGGTGACTCATGGAATGTTCCTACACTTTAAATCTAGCCTTGTGTTGATTTCTTCCTTCTAGCAGGTTCTCTCTCACCTTGCTGTTATAAGGATAGTGTGTATTTATCAGAGTCCATGCAAAATCTCCAGGACAGTCTCTCCATCTAAAGATTCTTAACCACACTTTCAAAGTGTCTTTTTATCATATAATGTAAGTCACTATTTCTGAGGGTCAAGACACTGATAACTGAAGAAACCCCTTAGGAAAAGGAGAACCCCTTTCACAACAGACACTTGATTTTCTTATTTGAGAAGTAAAAGAAGGGTAAATATGCCTTTCTTGCTCTGGCTGCTTTCCAGGTAACTCATTTAAAATGCCCTGTACACTACTGTTGGATACCTTGGAATGACTTGACATTGGCCCTAAGAATTTCCTCTTGTGAACGTCACTGAAAATATCACATATTGAAAGCTGGGCTGATGCCTGTGGAGAAAGAAAGCAGACTGGAAGCTGATTTATGAGAGATCTGCAAATAAAATAATGTATATTGAATGAAGATGAATGAACAAGAAAAGACAAATTGCAGCTTTTGCCACACACCCCATTGATACAGTCCCCCGTCCTTGGGAATTCTAATGAAAACTTTTTGCTTCATTGATCTGATTTAAAGTCTGAATACTTACCTTTAACAGATTAAGTGAGGTATTATGTGTTCTATTCAGTTTACATAAAATAGGGCTTCTCTTCTTGGATGATCAATGTACTTAAGACACCAAAGCAACTAAGGTTTTACCTTCCTGAAGTTTGCACAGTGATGTAGTATCCTTGTTTCATTGCCATAAAAATACTTAGATGACATTTTCCAATTCATAATTTCCAAAGCTAGAGAATAAGATTTTCAATGCTGAAAAGAACTTGGATTTCTGATATAAAAGCAGACTTTCTACCCTTTTCTTGATTGATGGGTATGGGGCACCACTTTATGTACAAAGGGGCATAGATTTGTAATGTGGCTGGCTTTCAGGGTGGAGTGTGTAGTGATAGAGTAGCTAGATACCTGAGTTCACATTTTTCTGACAATTTTGGTGGGATTATTTTATATACTTTCTTTATACACAAAAAAAATATAAGGACCAGAATATGTCTCACAGATGAGGTCACAGTGGAATCTGTTATTCTCGGGACTTGAAGTATTTCATGACATATGTCAGTATCCACACATTCCTGAACTCCATGTGCTGTGTCAATGTGTGAGAGCAGAATAAATTGTGAAATAGCTGCTATAGAATGCCTGTTGTTGGCTTTTGGCATCTATAAAGCCTGGTCATGTCAAGAGTTTTGGTGCACATCTATTGTTCATGGTATCAGTCAGCTAAATCTGGGGAGCGGCTGCAATACCCAACACACATGGAGTGGATGGTGAACTATCAGACAACTGGTGATCAAGGTGGCACTGGGTAAAGCAGTGCTACAGTAACTTAATATGTCTTTGGGAGGTTTGAACATGCCATTTGTGTAATAAAACCACAAAGTCTGATTGCAATATTGTCCCATTATGGGTGAGGGACAGTCTTTGAGCTGGCATAAAACTTTCTCAAGACCAAAAGACTCACCAGTGGTAGAGGCCAAATGACATCTGTGCTGTGGACACCTCACCTTGTCTATCACCGACTTCTGTACTCAGTTCTCTAGGTGTTCACATTGGCAGGAACAAAGACTAGTGTTTTTGCACTCTTTAGATGTTGGCATAACCAACACTCAGATTGGTTAGTTAATGTATCCAGGGTTTGGTTAAATCACATAAAGGGTGTTGATCTTCGTATGACCTTTTGAAAAAGACACTGGGTGGTGAACTTATTATACATCAAGTTGACAATGCACTGTAGAATTGTATGCATGAAACCTATGTAATCCTTGCTAACAGATGTCACCCCAATAAGTCTAACAATAAAAATGAATTAAAAAAAAAAGAATGAAAAAGAGACAGTTAATGAGAACAAGACACAAGTTGAAAAACCGCTCATGGTGGAAACGTGAAAAGAGAAAGTGCATAGAAATAAGCACTCTTCAGTCAGACTTATAGTAAATAAGTAACAAATGTGAGAAATGATAATTAATAAGAAGGTGACTTTTTAAATTGTCGTAGTGTACATACATAAAGAAAAATTGAAAGCAAAATTTCTTCATCTGTGATCCTGGGAAAAGCTCCAATCTCATTGTACCAACTGCTTCTGGGACCAGGTGAGTGGCCCTAAAACTTCCTAGTCTAAGGTCATTTGCAGGAACTGCCTCCAGTTGTCTTGGGGGTGATGCCATGGGTCTATTTTGAGTGGCCACCATGGATCCAGGATGAATTTTCTTTTTAGTTTCATGGCAAGGCAGGGGGTCAGCAGTACCTCATAAAGTCAATTGCAGTGAGCTGACAGTGCATTTTCTTCTAAAGACTTCATGTATACCTGGTCTCCTAAGTCAAAAGGTAGGGCAAACCTTTTCAGTTGGGGGTACTCATGCCTCTTTTCCCTTTTGGTAATACACCTCAAGCACAATAGTTAGCTGTGCATGTAGCTCTTAATAGCACCAAATCATTCACTAAGCTCCTATTATGTTCATTTCATCAAGTAATGAATGAAAGGTTTAGAGATGCCAGTCATTCTTAAGCATCCAAACACTATTTCCAAAAAGATAATGCATATCTCCTCTGTGTGTCATTTGTGTTTTTGTTCTGTTTGTCAAACCAAGCAGGTCATACAATCACTAAATTTCAGGGTATGGCATTGCCTACATCTTAGGTACAGGGAAGAAAGGTGAATTCACATTTTCTTGCCATGAAATTCTGCTAGTGTGTGTGTGTGTGTGTGTGTGTGTGTGTGTGTGTGTGTGTAACTTACTGAAGAGTAGATGTGGAGTGGGTTTGCAGCTATGTGAGTCTTCAACTGCAGATATACTCAGATGTGGCCTTCCACCGGAGAAATCTAAGGGACCTAAGCAGATAAGAGGCCCTCCAGAGCTTTCAGACTTAGGAAGTATGAACTGTGCCAGTGCCATCTGGGACACCTAGAAAGGAGCCCTGTGGTGATTTAATATAACCCTTGCTTGGGTCTAACCTGAAAAGTCATTGGAATTTTGTGAACCCAATTCTCCATTTCCACAGATGACATCAAAGTTAATGGGGTCCCTAAAGGTGCACTGAGAACTTAGGACACAGAAATTTAATATTAATCTGGAGATGCTACATGTGATGCCCTTTGAGCCCGGACAGGTGCCTCCGCAGCTTAGAGGCAGCTTAGGACCAACCCAGCATGGGCTGCAGCCCCAAATGCATGTGGCAAGGGAACATGGGGGACTTACACTGAAGGCCTGGGGAATTCTTTGTGTTTACAAAAAACAATCTAAGACAAGATTTGGGCAAAGCTGCTGAAGTTTTTTTTAAATTTTCATGGGTTTCTTGGTGGTATAGTGGCTAGGCTTCAGCTCTCTCAACGCCACAGACTGGGTTTGATTCCCAGCCAGGGAACTACCCAAAACAAACAAACAAATAAATAAATACATATTCTATATTATTGGGAGAAATGAAATCAAATTTAAAATGGGGTTTGTAGGACTTCAATTTTCTTAATACTAACAATCTAAATGACACAGATGGTTTTACTAATTCAAATAATCTAAAATTTAAGAGACACATTGACCCATAAATTGAGACATTTTCTATCAAACCCAGAAAAGCCTCAGGTGGTCTCTGTGTCATTCAAAGTGTTGTTCACAATGAACCACATTCTGTGGGGTTTTGTTCCCCAAAAAGAGGATATCTGTCTACACAGAATACATGGACCTTGCGATATCACTTATCTTTTAACAAAGATAAAGACTTGGAACCTCAGATACCTGCATCATTCATATTGAATCAGGTAGGCCAAGTCTTCATCTATGAAATACTCTGTCTCATGTGTATGCAAATAATCTTATGTAGACTAGGTTAAATACAAACCTGTCTGCACCCTGAAAGCATTACCTCTCAACCATATCCTCTCCTATGGAAGTCCTGACAGCACAACCTTCACCATGGGCTAGAGCTGGATAGTCCTCTTCCTGTTAGCAGTAGCTATAGGTAAAGGGCACCCCAGTCCCTGTGCTGATAAAATGACCAGGACCAGTCAACGAAGGGCTCTAGTCACTTTTGTCTTCTCTCAATAGGTGATTACTTCCAGGTCAAACTGGTGAAGCATAGGGCTGAGGTAAGGAAGCCTGGGACCTAAGTGATGGTGTCCTGAAAGGCTTCCAGATACAGTTTCGCCAGCTACTACAGGCACTTGGTGTAACAGGCCCCAGGACAAGAGTAGGATGGGTCAATCCTAACAGTGGTGGCAAGGATTGTGCACCAAAGTTCTAGGGCAGAGTCACCATGACTGGGGACCTGAACAAGTTCACAGCCTACCTGGAGACATAGCAATCTGAGACATGGCTTTGTACTACTGTTCAAAGACACAGTATGTTGACCTACATCCGAAGAATGTCAAAAGCCCTGAGGGAGGGAGTAGTCGTGGAGAGCTGAAGAGATGAGAGGGACAAAGAGTATCCTGACTTCCTCACACAGGGTCAAGAACTTGAGAAAAGGTGTGATGCTCTCACAGGCACATTCAGTCATTCTGAAAAAAGTTTAGAGTCCAAATGTCCTGCAAGAAAAATGCAGAAAGAGCTTTCTCTGAAGGGGCCCTGTCATCTGTCTTTGTCTTTGCAGTGGGCACATCTAGATGTTAGAACTTGTATCATCTGGAAACACTTTGTTGATGGCAGATTCCATGATTTGGACTGTTGTATCTCCTTAGCAAATTCTGTCACTTTTGTATACCTGAAATTGTGATGGGGACAATTCAGTATATGGAAGTGAAGGATAAATTTCTACTGTCTAGTCTGTGATCAAGCACCACAAACATGAAATTCTGAAAAAAGAACCATGACACATGATGGCAATGTCATGAACAATGGGGGTGCATTGTTCAAGTACAGACTATGTCAACTAAAATTTTCCTTAGTGTCCTCCTGCAGAAGTAAATTTCTGAAGAGTCTTCTGCTCTCAGACCACAGTCCAGCAGCTGACCTTTTCTGTGGGTAGTACTGATTGTCCTTACAAAACAGGGATCAGTGTGGGGAGTTTCTTTATAATGTGAGACTCTCACTCAAACTGTATTGTTTTCTTATAAGAACTAGATCAAATAACCACACACTTGGGCTAAAATCTACACAAATTTAACCCTCACTGTCTGGAAATTTGGTCTGTTTTACCAACTTGCAATCACAGGGTTGACAAGGCCATGATTTCTTCAGAAGTTCTAGTGCAACTTCTATTTCATTGCCTTTTTCAACTCCTAGAGCTGCATTCCTTGTATCACTTGCTCATTGCCTGTTCTGTTTCTGTCTCCACTATCAGAAAAAAGTCACTTTTAAGAACGCTCACACTGCTTTTTTCTTCATTTGGATTATAACATTTCTCTGTCTTCCTCTGATAAAATTGCTTGTGATTATACTTCCCAATATTCGAGGAAAATGGGTGACAAATTTTAGTAAAAACTATAAAATACATTTATAGTAACAACTAGATCACTGCTGATTGAATTATTGGAGACTATAGCCCAGCCATGTTCCCACAGGGAATTGATCACCACCTTAGTTATTTTCTATATCTCAATAGAAGCTGGTTTACATTATTGATAACATTTTCAACATGATCATTAGCCTGGACTTTCAGAAAAGTTTCATCAAAGTTGATCACTTACCTTTGAACATTCTATTTTTATTTTATTTTTATTAAACTTATTGGTGTGAAATTGGTCAGCTAACTTGTATAGGTTCCAGGTGTAGAGTTCTTTATCATCTATGTGTTGCATTGTGTTCTCATCACCTATAGTCATTTCTTTTCCATCACCATATATTTGAATCCCCCTCCCTCCTATGTTTATTATAGTATTATTCACAATTGCTGAGATGAAGAAACACCCTAAATGCCCACCAATAAATAATTGGATTAAGAAGCTATGGAACATTTACAAAATGAAGTAATATTCAGCCATAAGAAAGAATAAATTATTTCATTTTGCAACGACTTGCATGAAAATAGAAAATACCATGCTAAGCAAAACAAGTAAAAGACAAACACCATATGATTTTACTTATATGTGGAATTTAAAGGACAGAATTAATGAACAATCAAAATAGAGAGAAAGAGTTGGACATAGACTGTAGTTTAGTAGTTGCCAAAGGGAGGGAGATTGTATTTTTTTCCCACCTTAATAAGAACAAAATGCTGAGAAAGTAAGATGAAGTAC
Source organism: Lyroderma lyra (assembly GCA_004026885.1). Taxonomy (NCBI): domain Eukaryota; kingdom Metazoa; phylum Chordata; class Mammalia; order Chiroptera; family Megadermatidae; genus Lyroderma; species Lyroderma lyra. The sequence continues at coordinate 6,458 of PVJL010020355.1, forward strand.
AAAAAAAGCTTTGAGTCCCCATTGCAAGTCTGACTCTGAGTGAAGAAAAAAATAATCTTGAAGGAATATTCTTAACCTGCTCTGCCATGGAATAAAGGTTCAGCAAGGTGATCAGGGAGTTCTTCATCCAAAGTTTTATTCAGAGGACGTACATTTGTTTAACAGTGGACCAGCTCTAGTGTCACTGGTGTGCTCAGTTACAGGCTAGGATAGGCTAACAGGTGTGTGGCCTCAGCACAACCCAGGTGATGTATTTTAGAGAGCAGTAAATGAGAAGGTGTTCCAGTTTGCTCCCTCTACTTGGAGGTATAAAGGGTTTCCTAAGACCAGGACACATTTTTTTTTTTTTTTTGCTTATTAGTATGTGGGTAGCTCCCTGACTGGGAATCGAACCCAGGCCGCAGCGCCGACAGCGCTAACGCCGAAGCCTTAAGCCACTACACCATCAGGGAACTCCCCTAGCTTTTGGTATAAGACACGCTTACCTTGGATGTCATTAAAAATCAATATGTGGTCTGCAAAAAATTTAAGTCTTTTCCTCTAATGCAGTGGTTCTCAACCTTCCTAATGCAGCAACCCATTAATACAGTTCCTCATGTTTTGATGACCCCCAACCATAAAATTATTGGTAGCTGCTCTCTACACATGTGTGACTGGTCTGCATAAGCTGTGACACCAACTGTGTTTTCTGATGGTCTTAGGCGACCCCAGTGAAAAGGTCGTTGGACCCCCAAAGAGTTTGCAACCCACAGGTTAAGAATCACTGCTAACGTATTTTACTATGAATAGTCAAGAAGGTCATGTTTGACCTACAACATTGTATAGAAAGAGCCCTAAGGTAAACATTTAAGTTAATCACTCCTGTTCTACTTTTTACAAAACACTAGGACACAGACATGATTCAGACAAGTCCATTGCCATTCATAACAATGATCATCTTTCTCTAATTTCCAATGCAATGTTTCTGGTTTTTATCTCAGAACATTTTATGGCCTTTACCAACAATATTTCTAGTGTTCTGTTCAGTGTGATTGAGGTTTTCTCTATGAAGACTGATGCTTCTCCACAGCTTTTTTCTTCCTTTCTAAGCTCTCACAAGAATCTCCTATAGGAATTCCCTGATGGCGTAGTGGCTTAAGGCTTCAGCGTTGGCACTGTCAGTGCTGCAGCCTGGGTTTGATTCCCAGTAGGGGAGCTACCCACATACCAAAAAGAAAAAAAAAAAAAAGAATCTCCTGTAAATGCCTATCTGCAGCATGTAGGCTTTATTTAATACACATCTCAAGACTTCTCTGGGTTCTCTCCTTTGCCCAACTTCAAAGCAGCTTCAACATTTTTACATATTTTTACAGCAGCACCCAAATTTCTCATTACTGATTTTTATAGGCTGCTATAAGAGAATAGCATAGATTTGGTGGATGATAAAAGAAAACCAAACTAAAATTAACTTTCTACAGTCTTGGGGGCTGGAAGTCCATGATAAACACAGCAGCAGACTAAGTGTCTTGAGGTCTCAATTCCTGATTCAGACAAAGCTTTTGTATCCTCACAGGAGGAAGGGTGATAGAGCTGTGTGGGGTCTCTACTCTGATGGCACTAATCCTATTCATGAGGGCTTCATTTTTATGATGTAATCACCACAGGAAGACCTTATCTTCAAATGCCATCACACTGGAAACTAATTTCAATATATACATTTGGGATGAGGGGCACAAGTTTTCACTTAATTGCAATATTGTAACAGTGTTCATTTGTATACAAAAATTAATATTATAAATGGAAACTTAGGGTACATCTGAAAACTTACTGAGAAATGAACTCCCTTACAAATATTTACCTAAATATAAAATTTAAGATATAAAATTTTGCAACTTCAGCAGAAAGAGTGCATTCTCTGTGACAGTTATCTTACTGGTGGGTTTTTAGATAAAATTTTTACAAATTCCATGAAAGGAAACTGTGATAAATGAGACTTAGTTAAAAAAAAATAAACCTCTTGTTAGTTAAAGATGCTGTCAAGAAAAATACAAGACAAGCATACTTGGGATAGCATATTTTCAAATTGTATGCTGATAAAATATTGTTCTCAAAATACACAAAGGACTTTACATATTATGCGAGATCCCAGGGATCCCTAACTACAGGTCACAGTTCAGGGGAAGTGGGAGGCTAGGAACGAGAAAATTCCTGTCAAGGCCACAGTATCTTGTCTCAGGAATAGATCTATGCTCAGGGTCTTGATTGTTTTCCTGACTCTGATCTCCAATTTTGCTAATACCACACTCTAAGAAAATGGGTTATGTAATGAATTGGGTAAAAATATTCATATTTAGAAGATGCTGAATTATATGCTTGCATAGTCAGTTTTGTTTTCTCATCCTTGACAATGCACTGTAGAATTGTATGCCTGAAACCCATGTAATCCTTGCTAACAGATGTCACCCCAATAAGTCTAACAATAAAAATAAATTTTAAAAAACTGAATTTTGATGGAGTTTGAGTTCTCTGTCATATGTCTTGGGCATGGAGCATTTGCAAAGAAAGTAGTCCCAATATTAAGAATGAGAAGCATTCCAGCTGCCTGTGCTCTGGAGTTTATTCAGATAATAAAAAAATCATTACTTCTTCAATTTAAATAAATAATCCTTTAAAAACACAATGTTTTGAAATTTATTTTACACCAAGGTTGACATCAATACATTATTTTATATAAAATAATGATTATAAATTTTAGCAATTTTGAATTTATTTAATCCATCTTTTTGGATATATGAAAGTTATTGAATAAAATGTAAAATATGAAAGATCCTTGAAATAAAAAAGAACACTCAACTAATCCAACATTTATCCTTTTTTTAGTGTTAAATTTATTGAGGTGACGTTGATTAGTAAAAATTACATAGGATCCATGTGCACGATTCTACATTACATCCTCCATGCATTGCATGATGTGTTCATCACCTAGAGTCAGTTTTCTTTCCATCAGCATATATTTGTGTTCCTATTCCCTCTTCCCCACTCCCCTCTCCCCTTAAATAATAAAATGAACTGAATCCATGAGTTTGGTTTCTTTGTTGTTTTCAATTTCATGCTCTCTATATAAGTGGAATCATGTAGTTCTTGGCTTTTTCTGTATGGTTTATTTCATTTAGCAGAGAATTTATTCTTACACTCAGAAATGTGGGAATGTCACTTAAACTGATTCTAATGTACTTCAAATCAAATGTTCTTCAACCCAAACACCTCATTTAAGAGAAGAAATACACGGAGGAGGCTGAGAAGCACCACATAAGGTCTGAATCAGTTGCCTTCCACTTACAAGAAACAGGCTTCTTCACAAATTTCTCTTCAAGCTCCAGGGTAGTACCCTGTATTGCACTCTTCTAACACATAGCTTACAGCACTCTTCTAACACATGGCTTAGGTCTCTGAGAAAAGCAGAGCTGTAGTCTAGATCATGATGAGACTGTTTGGTTTTCTGTACCTGGTGACATCCCTCTATAGTGAGTGTCTCAGGTGTCAGACAGTGGTTTATGGGATGGCTTTGACTGACAGAGAATAATTATTTTTGTCATCAAGTGTCCTGTCCCAGGTACAGTCCAGGCGTCAGACCCAAAACTGGTGAAGCCCTCAGAAACCTTCTTTCTCACCTGCATTGTCCCTGGATTAACCATCACAATCACTGGTTACTGTTAGAGCTGTTTCTAATAGCTCCCCGGTGAAGAGGTTATAGAGGATGGGGTCCTTATATGCTAGTGGTAACACTATAGCTTGTCCCTCAAGAGCTGCACCTCCATCTCCAGAGACATTTCCAAAAGCCAGTTCAACTTCCAGCTGAGATCCATGACCTCTGAGGACATGACAACATATTACTGTGCACAAGAAACAGTAAAGAAAAGTTGGTGTGAGCCAAGACATAAACCTTCTTGCAGGAGACCATGAGTCAGGGCTGCAGGAAGCTCTCAGGACACTGGGGGCGTTCATCACCACCAGGACACTCTCCACAATAACAGGGCGCTCAGGACACAATGAGCACAATAACCACTCTGAGCAGCTGTAGATGAATTTTAAGGGCTGATTATATGCTAGGGAATGGGGTTTTCTTTCCATATAGTAGATTGCTTAGGACTTGCTCTAGATCTATGATTTTTAAAAGTTTTGTTGTAATGCTAATAACATTCTCATACGTACATCATCTATGGAGGAAGAAAAATGTCTATGGAAACTCTACACACAATCAAAGTTTCTCCATGAAATTTAAAATTCTCCTACGCTGTCCCATATGTTGAGATGAGCCCAACAAATCTGCTAGGGCTTTCTTGAGCCAAAATTTTTCATCAGGTTACCATTGTATCTCCCTAAAATGGTCCTGCCTTTTAGTCAGTGCTGAGCACAATCATAATCTGAAAGTTGTCATCAGACTGTAAATATTTTAGAGAGAAACAGCTGGGAGCCTGTTCCTGTACTCCCTGGACTTGGAGTTAATGGAGGTGCATTCTCAGGGGTAAGACACTTTTATAATTTTATAAAAGAAAACATGATTTCATTTCATTCCTTTGGATGACATATGAGAATAAATATTTGGTCTGCAAACAACTGTAATTTTCAGGTGAAGACCAAAGACATTATCTCTTAATTATCTTGGGTGTCCTGGCAGAGGCTTTCCTTAGGGAGGGGAGAAAGGGGAGGAGGTGAGAGAGGAGGGGGGGAAGGTAAATATAAGGTGATGGAAAGAGAAGTCACATTAGGTGGTGAAATTATTATACAACAAGTTGACAATGCACTGTAGAACTGTAAGCCTGAAACCTATGTAATCCTTGTTAACAGATGTCACCCCAATAAGTCTAACAATAAAAATGAATTAAAAAAAAAGAATTATTCAGTGTTTGGTCAAAAGACTTGTTCCCATTTTTATTGTTTTTTTCTCCATGTACAGAAAATTTGGGTACAATATCTTTGTCATTTTGTTCATGAAATTTTACCTTCATCCCATTGCGTGCTTTCTATAAACCTGTACAGACATGGGACAAAAGGGAAAAGAGAGAAGTCACCAGCCAAACATTAAAAATGGAGTAAAGCTCTTTGTTTAAAGTAAGTTTTTTGTGTCGGTCTGGGTCTTCAAAAAACATACATAGAGAAGGGATTACATTTGCATAAATTTTGCTAGGTGATAACTGTGTCATAAAAATACAGTAGGGGCTTGATAAAAAGAGGGGAGTTATCAGGTGATGATGCAATGCTATTTCCAAGTGAAAGAGAGAAGTAAGTAGAAAAAATTACAGCTAACTTACCTAAAGTGCCATGCAAGTCATGGATAACCCAGCAAAATCGCTGAGGAATCCTGGAGCCAAAGCTCTTTATCAGATCTCCATGACTGAGTGGCAGATGTGCCTTAGTTTGTGACTTTTTATATATGTAAATATGCTTTTATTTGTTTCTCTCATGGAATGTGTAACAAACATGTGAATGCAAACAACACTAAAATTTACATTTTTCTTAATTAATTTATTTTATTCTGTGGGAAGTCTTGGACCAGGGTTGATTTTCTCCACCACATATTTTTTTAAATTTTTATTTCTTTTTAATTCATTTTTATTGTTAGACTTATTGGGGTGACATCTGTTAGCAAGGATTACATAGGTTTCAGGCATACAATTCTACAGTGCATTGTCAACTTGATGTATAATAAGTTCAACACCTAATGTGACTTCTCTTTCCATCACCTTATATTTAGCTTCTCCCCCTCCTCTCCCACCCCCTCCCCTTTCTCCCCTCCCTAACCCACTCGTCCCCAAATAAACATTAAACTATTGATTGTGTCCATGGGTTATTTGTTTGTTCATTTCTTTTTTCTTTGCTTTCAGTTTTATATTCC
>PVJL010020356.1:0-12210 GCA_004026885.1 Lyroderma lyra
GGGAGGGGGTGGGAGAGGAGGGGGGGAAGCTAAATATAAGGGGATGGAAAGAGGGGTCACATTAGGTGGTGAACATATTATGCATCAAGTTGACAATGCACTGTGGAATTGTATGCCTGAAACCTATGTAATCCTTGCTAACAGATGTCACCCCAATAAGTCTAACAATAAAAATGAATTAAAAAAAATAATAATAATTTTAAGTATATATATATATGTACATATATATATATGTACACACACAAACATACACACAGAGATATATATTTATGTATATATATGTCTGTGTGTGAGTGTGTGTGTGTGTGTGTGTGTGTGCACTGCAAAGTTGAAAAGAGACTTTAATGAAGATCGTTTTGTGCACAGACTTTCATTGGTGTCCAGTATTGACTCAGCATAGAGTAATATCCAAAAAAACAAATCTTCTGAACAATGTCACCTAATTACTAGTGTACTTACTAGGACTAGATTGTTTTGCCTCATTGCTATTCCTGAAATGATTTGTTTTCCTAGAGTTATAGAATTTACTTGATAAAAAAATCATGTCACATTTTCTGTAAGTGATGTTTTATATAGCATTTGTATTTTTACTGTTATATGTAATGCACATAGAAACATTTCCACTTCTAAGGTTGTTCACCTAAGAGTGGTTTTTTTACTTTGGGATGACTTATTAAAACTGGTATTACTTTTTTAAGTAATATGAACCTATTTATGGATTCAGATACATATTGGTGAACAATGGTAATAAAGTGGTGTGTGTAAATGTACAGTACCTTTGAAATAAAAATATTTAGGAAGTTTTATTTCCAATGCACTCTAACATGGGATATAAAACTAAGAAGAGAAAATTCACTACATAATGAAATATAGCATGGTGAAAATTAATTGAATAATATAATACAGATTATTTCTATAAAAATATACAATAACTATCACCTCCAAAATAAATATGACTACATTTAAAATCTAAGAAGATATTGAAATTTCTATGAAAATTACAAGAAGGTATTGAACTCTGAATAATTTAAGGAGAATCATATTAATTTATTTTAATAATATTTATACTATATCAACTGATGCCTGTCATATAATTTTAAAAACAAAACAAATGTTGACACTAAAATTGCAATGTTTGCTACCAGAAAAACGTATGCATTTATATCTAACCTAAATAACCAAAAAATTAGAATAAAATTATATTTACAATAATGACTTGGACTATAATTATTATGAGATTTATGTTTATACAAACAATCAGCTACAATTCATGGCAGAAGTGTAGATAATTAAGTAAGCATAGCTACTGTTTGCACTGGAGCCTTATTCATATTGCATTGTCTTTTGTCTGGCTGTGTGTTCTGGAAAAACTGGGTCCTCACAACTTGGAACCCATAGCTTTACTATGAAGATTTCCACCCATGCTACCAATCTGGCAAAAGCGAATTTCTCCTTATAGTCTCTTCCCAACTTCTGCCAGAGGCCACCAATGTCCGTTGCTTAAAAACCCACAAGGTGTATGAAGTGAAGATGTATGTGTACCTTGAAAAAGTAGTTTGAAGAGGACATACCATCTTTAGACAAGTTCACAATTTCCGCTATGGCAGGCATTTCACAAAGGTACATCTGCAAACCCCTAGCAGTGATCACCACCTTCTAATTGTTGGGACCCCTTCCCTAAATAAAAGAATTCCTAATTATCCCTTGTTATAATTAGGAAGAGAAACACCAGAGACAGAAAACGAAGTCTCAGAGAATGCAAACCAACCTTTCAAGGCATGCAACTCCTACTTAAAGCTTTTTCAGATGTGAATGCCATCACCTGAACTTCAGTTGTATTGCTCTTTCACCTCTCCCCAGTCCAATCCAATTAATAAGTCTGACCTCTGACTCTGTGGAGGTACACTTTAAGAATCAAAATGCCCCAAGTCACTACCATTGGTGCCCAAATAGGTTTTGAAAGCTTTGCAGAGCCACCTGTTTACAAAATTGAATGTATATGTTGGAGCTGGGTGGAGGATGAAGGAATGTTTTAGCCAATGGGTTCCATAATTTTGTGGATCTCAAAAGAAGCTCAGCACCTCAGATCCAAGTGTATACATCCTTTTGCTCAATCTGGAAGGGTCAACTTACTCGAGCCACACGTGTGCAGTGATTTCTTTCCTGGTTATCTCGCATCAGCCATAACCTCAGGGCTGGCTATCGTGGCCCATACAATTCCCAGCCACTCTGGGAAGATAGTGTCACCAAAATACCTAGTGTTAATTTGTGGAGAATGAAAAGAGTCTTTAAGACCATGGTGCTTAGCCAGGCTCTGGCAGCAGGAGAGTTTCTTTCAACTAACCACAAAGCACGTGGCACTGATTGTTCCTTGTCTGCCTGGAGGGCTGCAATGAAAGCTGTAGTGTCCTGGGCAGCTTGACATGGGGCAAAAAAGCCAGTCAAACTCCAAGTGGCTCTATCAGTTGTGTATCCTATGGCACACCACTGCTTCTGAAGCATTCGAGTCCCCAGAACCCTTGTTCACCTTCAAACTCTTCTCACCTGATTAAAGACAAGGCCACTGTTTCTGTCTTTCACAGCACTAAAATCCTGGGAGTCCTTTCATAGTGAGACCTCTGCTGGCAAGTCATAGAGCCACACCAGAGTTTTGGTTCCACAAATGTTTAAAGTGTCCTGCACTATGCAGAAAACTAAGGTGACATTGAGAAGTGTGAGCATATTATTGAATTAATGAACCAAACTCAGCTTTTTTACACAGCTAATGACAGCCTCTACAGGTGCACAATTTCCATCCTTGACTTCACTTCAAAGAGCCAAACCCCACAATTGTAAGCAAGCACACAGATTTCTTTCAAATATAAAATATAAGGTGATGGAAAGAGAAGTCACATTAGGTGGTGAACTTATTATACATCAAGTTGACAATGCACTGTAGAATTGTATGCCTGAAACCTATGTAATCCTTGCTAACAGATGTCACCCCAATAAGTCTAACAATAAAAATGAATTTAAAAAAAGAATATTTTCCTTCATTTTTCCAAAATTTTCCTTCCTCTGTAAAAAATCCCTCACACACATTGAACCCTTGAGATCACTATTGGAGCCTCACCCTGCTGTCCTATTCAGATTTTTACTATAAGAAATAGTACCAACATCAGGTAGCATTGATCATATGATAACTATGAGCAAGGCATCATAGCAAAATCTTTCTACTACCTAGTGGTTTCTCAAAGCAGAGGGCATCTTGGAGGTCAAGAGTTCTGGGTCATGCAGAAATGATGTGCAGCACTGGAACACAGGCCCAGGAATCAGGAGGCACACCAAACTTGTTGGAGTCTCAGGGTCCTCATTTGAAAGTAGGTGGAGTCATTGCCCAGGCTCAAGTGAGGGGCCTTGTGAGTGAACTGCACACCATCATTCAGTAGAGAAAAAGATGGAAGGGAGAGATACTCCTGGGGTTTCTCAAAATCCCCTAGAGCCTCTAGGTCCAGCCCTTTTCCCTCTGGCCTCTGGTGTACCAAAAGCCTTCAGAACCCCAGACATGGGGTCTATCCTGATTTCAGGTTTTCCTGCCTGTAGTTGCAGCTCCAGTGTTGACAACCAGGGGCTGAACTGTCCCCATTATTAGATAAAATAGCATCACTCGCCATGACTAGGGAAAACCTTTTTGGTTACATCAGTGTTCACACAAAAACCTAAGCTATTCCTCTAAGATAACACCAAAAGGAAATGTACCTTTTTATTGTGGAGTTTGAATTTGTCTTTCTGTTATATTAGGTTGCGTTGGTAAGATGAGAACTATTTTGGTTTTTTGTTTATTTGTTTTTTGTTTTTCTCATTTCTATCACAATTTATTTAGCTCCCCCTCCCTCCTTCCCCACTCCCTCCCCACCTCCTCCCCCTTCTCTCATTCCCTCCCCACTTGTCCCCAAATAAACATTAAACTATTGATGAGAAGTATTTTGAAACTGCAACCTCTTGATGGAGGAGAAGAAACTACAATAGTAAACTTCATTTTGTGGCTTAGAAATTATTTTAGAGTTAAAAACTTATAAGTCCTGGGACTCTTAAGGAAGTGAATCTTATTGAAACACATATTTTATATCTGGGATTACACCAAATTAAGAGTGGTGTAGTATTTTCCTGCGTTTTGTCTTGTTTTATTTTGTTTCATTTTGTTTTAAGGAAGGTAGAAACTTATGTTTAAGGATGAAAATTTTATCTCTATTTTATTTTACCAGGTGCAAATCACTTTGGGCTTTAATGACACTTCCCAAAGATAGTTAAAAGTAGAATAATATTTCTCTTTCTGCTGGTTGATATCTTTTGGATGTATGTAAGATTTTCAATAGATTTATATGCAGTGGCTTAAGCTGTCTGTTAATATTTTCATTAAATTTAATATTTTATTACATTAAATTTAATATTAAATTTAATAAGTTATGAAGATATCACTATCATAATGTGACAAAATGTACTAGTATTCTCTGTTTTGTTTTGTTTTTAAAGTAATTACCATAAATCACTCAGGCACATATATGTGTACAATTAAAATGTCTTGTCTGAAAATTCTTTCATCTTCAGGGACTTGAATTTCCCCTGTCAGTACATTAGGTTTTATTAAATTCATCTCAGTCACAATAATAATATCCTATGTATGTCATTCACAGATTTCAGTGTCCAATTAGGAAATGTTCTCCTCATATTCTTTCCTTTTTCTCATCCAGTTTTAGCCTTTGCAAGAGCTTGGTTGTTATTACAAATTGATAAAGGCATTTGTTGGGTATGAGAATGAGACTGGCTTTTACTTGTTGGAAAAGAATGGTGATGACAACTTGACATTTTAAGCTTGGCTTTGTGAGAACTGCATTTATTTCACAGTGATGATTTTCACATATTTGTTAAGTATCCATAAATGTTTTGCTGTTTGAACCCCAAATATAGAAAATAGCATTTCCTTTTGTAAGGGGAAAACTATTTTACTTTTCACTACAAAGTTGTACTATTTCATGTTTTTTTGTTTTTTAATAAAAACCTTTCCACTCTACGATGATTTCCTTTGGGGATTTGCACAAGTGCCAGTGTTTCATCTCATTTTTAAAAAATTGGTAAGTTAAGCTCCTCCAAAAAAATCTTGCTTGTGCTATGAAATATTCCCACAAGAAATCTGAGCATTCTTGCCTTATTGAGAGCCAAGCGCTTGATTTCTTTGTTAATCCCTTACTAGAAAACTTCATATAGCTAAACATTCCTTAACATTACACTGCAGAAAATAATCAATGTTTGTAAAATAATTTAATTGTTAAATTTGTTGAAATAGCATTTAAGTTCAAAAGCTGAAATGAAAGCAAATATTAGCATAATGACAATTTTATTGGTATTTTTTAATTGTTAAATTTAGTGGGATAAGGAGGAGGGCAAGATGGTGACTGGAGAGGACGTCCCTAAAGCCTCTCTCAGAAAGCACAATTGAACGGCCACCCAGGAGCCAAGAAAGAGGACCCTGAGTGACAAAACCAGCACCTGGGAAATTCACGCCTCACAAATAAACACCTGAAGGTTGGAGAGACGATGGTGAGGTGGGGAGATGGGAGGGAGCAAAGATGGATCTCAACAGGACCCGATTGTGACTGACCATCCAAGAGCAGTACAGTGCATGGGGGGGAAGAGGTCAATAGGTGACAAGAGGAAAAGCCCTAACAAAGAGGCATAACAGTGGGAGTTGGGGAACTAGGTTGGGGAGCTGAAATTTGGAGTGGCAAGCTGGGGACAGAGCTTGGGAGCCAGCCTCTGGAACTTTTGAGTGGTAGCAGGGCTGAGCAAGGACTCTGAACAGCAGAGATGACACCTTGGCTCTAGTGTTCCTTGGGGCTCACAGCGCAGGCACGTGCGACTCCTACATGGGGCTGTGGCTTCTATTTCCAGCCCGCTGCAGAGGTGGGCCAGATGCCACGAAGGCATGTGCGGTTCCTGTGTGGGGTTGCGGCTCCTGTTAACGACAGTTGTGGAGGCGAGCCAGCTGCCTTCCTAACATGGGGTCAGACCCACAGCTTCAGACTTGTGTGTGCATCTGCTCGTGTGCCCCTGGGCCCTAAAAGCAGTCCAAGCCTGCAGACTCTGCCCCAACATTTGACCGTGGAAAAAGGCCCGGAAAGAAAGGCATATTTGATAGCATTTGACCCAGCCAGCAGGAGCAGCCTCAGCCCGCATCACCCAGCTTCCCCAGCATAGTATAGAGGGTGGACCTGCCCTGGAGCACCTCTTGTTGGCCTCTCCCCTTTCCGACAGCCTCCCCAACCAACTAATTTCAGGAAGCAGAGGTACCATAGATGCACACCACCTCCAAACATAGCAGGAGACCAGAAATAAGAAATAAATAACTCCTCTCCCTCCCAAAACTTGTCCACCCAGTGCCACTTTGTGTCTGCCCTACAGCAAGACACCACAAAATTACCAATCTGGGCTTCTGGGCACTACTACTGAACATAAAGCCCTCATGTCAAAGAGGAAGAACACAGCAGACAGGATGAATTCCTTAAAAACTAGAACTCCTCAGAAAGATCAGGAAATTCATCAAGACAGCTTCTTAGACCTAGAAGTTTCTGAACTAAGTGACAGAGAATTTAAAGTAGCCATTCTAAAGGCTCTGAGAGAAATGAAAACATACTGGCAGAGCACCATGGCTGAGATAAACAACATAAAAAAGGAGATAAATGACATAAAAAAGGAACTCCATGAACAAAAGGAACAGTTTAACAAAGAAATTCAAACCACAAGGAAATTGAGATGGAAATACGAGAGATAAAGAATACAATAAAAGAAGTGAGAAACGAAATAACTGCCATAGGAAACAAGACCAAGCAGATGGAGGAAAGAATTTGTGATATCAAAGGTCAGAACATGGAAACAGATCAGAAAGAGGAAGAGAAGGAATATAGAATCAAAAGGATTGCAAGAACTCTGCAAGAACTATCTGACTCCATGAGACAAAACAACATCAGGAAAATAGGCATAGAAGAAGGGGCAGAGCATTCAGAGAGCATACCCAAACAATTAGTAGATGAGAACTTTCCAAACCTATGAAAAGATCTGGATCCCCAAGTTCAAGAAGAAAACAGGTCCCCTAGTTACCTGGACCCTAACAGATCTTCTCCAAGACACATGGTACTAAAGATGACCAAAACTAAAGACAAAGAGACAATTCTCAAGGCAGCCAGGATAAAAGAACTATAATATTTAGAGGAAAACCCATCAGGCTGGCATCATATTTCTCAGCAGAAATTCTACAAGCCAGGAGAGAGTGGAATCCAATATTCAAAAATTGTAAAGGGAGGAACTTCCAGCCAAGAATAAATTATCCAGCAAAATTATCTTTCAGATATGAAGGTGGAACAAAGAACTTCTCAGACACACAGAAGCTGAGGGAATTTGCCAACAGAAAACCAGCACTCTAAGAAATACTGAAGGAGGCTCTTCAACCTGAAACAAAACATCAAGAAAAATGGAACAAAGTCAGGGCCATAAGAAAGAAACAAAAATAAAACAAAAACAAATAAAAAAATAAGTAATGGCCTCAGGAAATCCTCACTTACCGATCATCACTCTAAATGCTAATGGACTGAACTCACCAAAAAAAAAAAAAAAAAAGACACAGAGTAGCATACTGGATTAAGAAACATAACCCATCCACATGCTGTCTCAAAGAAACACACCTCGGCTGTAAAGAGAAACACTCACTCATAGTGAAAGGATGGGAAACAATACTTCAAGGAAATGGTAAACAGAGAAAATCAGGAGTGGTCATACTGATATCTAATGAAATAAACTTCAAGTTAAAAAAGACAAAGATAGACATTACATAATGATAAAAGCCACACTACAAGAACAAGAAGACTTGACACTAATTAACATGTATGCTCCCAACTGGGATGTACCAAAATATAGAAAGAAACTATTAACAGATTTGAAAGGAGAAACTGATGAAAACAAAATCATTGTGGGAGACTTAAAAACCCACTAAAAGCCATGGACAGATCATCCAAACAGAAAATAATTAAGAAAACAACAGCTCTAAATGACACATTACAGCAATGGGACATAATTGACATTTACAGGACACTTCATTCAGCAAAAAGAGACTATTCCTTCTTTTCTAGTGTACATGGAATATTCTCAATGATAGACCACATTCTGGCACAAAAGTAGACTCAGCAAATTCAAGAAGATTGAAATCATACCAAGTGTATTCTCAGACCACAAAGCTTTGAAACTGGAGATCAACTGTAAAAGGGAAGCAAAAAAAACATATACACATGGAGATTAAAAAACAGCATTGAAAAATGACTGGATAAAGAACAAATAAAAGATGAGATTTAAAAATACATAGCAAATAATGACAATGAAAATACAACATATCAGAATTATTGGGACAAGGCGAAAGCATAATAATAGGGAAATTTATATCACTACAAGGAAAAATCATAAGTAAATATCTTAACATCCCATGTTAAAGAACTAGAAAAAAAAAGACCAGACAAAACCCAAGTCAGCAGAAAGAAAGAAATAATAAAAAATTGAAGCAGAACTAAACCAATTAGAGAACAGAAGGACAATAGAAAAAATTAATATAACGAGGAGCTGGTTCTTTGAGAAAGTCAACAAAATTGAGAAAGCCCTGACTACACTAATCAAAGGAAGAAAGAAAAGGACACAAAGATCCAAAATTAGAAATGCAAGGGGAGAAATTACCACTGATACCACAGAAATACAAAGGATTCTAAGAAAATATTATGAAGGACTTTATGCCACTAAATATAACAACCTCATAGAAATGGACAAGTTTCTAGAAACTTATAGCTTACACAGACTGAACCAAGAAGAACTGGATAATCTAAATAGACCAATCAATAGTGAAGAGATACAATGACTATCCATAATCTCCCTAAAGGCAAAAGCCCTGGACCAGATGGTTTCACCAATGAGTTCTACCAAGCATTCAAAGAAGAATTAATGCCCATCTTCCTCAGACTCTTCCAAAATACTGAAGAGAAAGCAATACTTTCTAACTCATTCTGAGAGGCCAACATTACCCTAATATCAAAGCCCGGCAAAGACAACACAAAGAAAGAAAACTATGGACCAATACCTCTGATGATCACAGATGCAAAAATCTTAAACAAATTATTGGCAAACAGAATACAACAATGCGACAAAAGATGATACATCAAGGTCAAGTGGGATTTATCCCAGGAGCACAAGGATGGTTCAACATATGAAAATCAATCAATGTGATACACCACATAAACAAAATCAAACATAAAAACCATATGGTCATTTCAGTTGATGCAGAAAATGCTTTCAACAAGACACAACATCCATTTATGATCAAAACACTAAATTAAATAGGTATAGAAGAAAAGTATCTCAACATAATAAAAACCATATATGACAATCCCTCAACTAACATCATACTGAATAAGGAAAAGCTAAAAACTATTCCCCTAAAATCAGGAACAAGACAGGCATGTCCCATGTCACCACTGCTATTTAATATATTACCCGAAGTTCTAGCCACAGCAATCAGGCAATAGAAAGGAATAAAAGGTATCAAAATTTGGGAAAGAAGAGGTCAAATTGTCACTATTTGGGGATAACATGATCCTTTATATAAAAAATTCCAAAGATTCCACCAGGAAACTATTAGAAACAATTAACGAATATAGTAAAGTCACAGGATACAAAATGAATGTAAATAATCAACAGCATTCCCATATAAAACCAATGAATCCACAGAAAAAGAAATGAAGGAGAGAATTCCCTTTGTTATCACAACAAAAAGAATGAAATACCTGGGAAACACTTATACCTGGAAAACTATAAGAAATTTTTGAAAGAAATTGGAACAGAATTGAATAGGTGGGAAAATATCCCCTGTTCATGGATAGGAAGACTTAGTATTGTTAAAATGGCCATTCTGCCCAAAGCAATCTACAGATTTAATGCAATACCCATCAAAATCCCACAGTCATACATTCGTGAAATAGATTGAAGAATTATTAGATTTATATGGAACCATTGCTAAAGCAATACTACAGAAAAAGAATAAACCTGGTGGCATTATGTTCCCTGACTTCAATTTAAATTACAAAACATCAATAGTCAAAACATCTTGGTACTGGCAGAAGAACAGAAATATAGACCAATGGAATAGAACTGAAAACCCAGAAATAAAACCCACAAATTTATGGAGAAATAATTTTCAATAAAGGAGCAAAATACATACAATGGGGAAAACACCACCTCTCTAGTAAGTGGTGCTGGGTAAACTGGAACAACATATGCAAAAGAATGAACCTGAGCTGTGAAGTCTCTCCACATACAAAAATTAACTAGAAATGGATTAAAGACCTTCATATCAGACCTGCAACAATAAAGTATATAGGTGAAAACATCGGTACTGAACTTATAGACCTAGACCCAAGACATCATGAACCTGACTTCAAAGGCAAGGGAAGTAAAAGCAAAAATAAATGAATGGGATTATATCAAACTAAAAAGGTTCTGCACAGCAAAAGAAACCATCAACAAGGCAAAGAGACAGCCAACTGAATGGGAGAAAATATTCGCAAATCAGATGATGGTCTAATATGTAAAATATATAAAGAACTAATAAGACTTAACAAAAATAAAATAAACAACCCAATAGAAAAATGGGCAGAAGAACTAAATGGACACTTATCCCATGAAGAAATACAAATGGCCAGTAGACATATTAAAAAATGCTCAACCTCATTAGCTATCAGGGAATTGCAAATCAAAAACCACAATGAGATATCACCTCACACCTGTTAGAATGGCTGTTATCAACAAGACAAAGAATAACAAGTGCTGGAGAGGTTGTGGAGAAAAAGTGACTCTGGTACACTGCTGGTGGGAAGGCAAATTGGTATAACCACTGTGGAAGACAGTGTGGAAGTTCCTCAGAATATTGGGAATGAAGATACCATTTGACCCAGCAATACCCCTTCTGGGGATCTACCCAAAAAAGTTGAAAACCTTTGTCCGCAAAGTCTTATATACCCCAATGTTCATCACAGCGCTTTCCACAGTGGCCAAAACATGGAAACAACCAAAGTGCCCTGCGACAGATGATTGGATAAAGAAGCTGTGGTACATATACACAATGGAATATTACTCAGCTATAAGAAAAGATGAAATATTGCCATTTTCTACAAAATGGATGGATGTGGAGGTCATCCTGCTTAGTGAAATAAGCCAGACAGAAAAACAAAGAACCGAGAGAGAAGACAAGATGGCGACTGGAGAGGAGGTTCCTAAAGCCTCTCCCAGAAAACAAAATTGAACGGCCGTCCAGGAGCCAAGAAAGAGGACCCTGAGTGACAAACTGGCTGCTGAGAAATCCACAAATCGCAAGTAAACACCTGAAGGCTGGCGAGAAAGGGGCAAGTTGGGGAGAGGGAAGGGAGCAGAGACGGACCACGTGGGACGCGATCCCTGCTGACTATTCAGAGCTGCGCAGTTTGGGGGAGGGGAGAGAGACTGGCTAGCTGGGGACGGAAGGAGTTTGGGAGCCAGCCTCTGGAACTTTTGAGTGGTAGAAGGGCTGAGCGAGGACTCTGAACTGCAAAGATAACACCCCAGCTCTAAGCCCCCTGGAGACCTCTGCAGTTCCTGTTCCCAGCCTGCTGCAAAGGCAACCCTGCTGTCTCAGGCCAGGCCCACAGCTTTGGACTTATGGAGCGGGCACTTCCTCGTGCACCCCAGAGTTACGAAAGCAGTGTGAGCCTTTAGACAGCCAGGTACTGAATCAGAGCTGGGAAGACTGATTTTCCCCAGCAAAGGGCTGAAAGCCTTTTGTTGGCCTCTCCCCAGGATATATGCGCATAGCCTCCAAACGCAGTAGGAGATCAGAAACAAAAAACAAACAGCCCCCTCTCCCCCAAACCTTGACCCCCAGCGGCACCTAGTTTCTGCCCTACAGCAAGACGCCACAAAAGCAATAATCTGGGCAGTGAACATAAAGCCCTCATGTCAAAGAGGAAGAACCCAGCAGACAGGATGAATTCCTTAAAAACTAAAACTCCTCAGAAAGAACATGAAATTCACCTAGAAGATAGCCTGTTACAACTGGAAGGGACTCACTTAAGTGACGGAGAATTTAAAGCTGCCATTCTAAAGGCTGTGAGA
>PVJL010020357.1:0-12215 GCA_004026885.1 Lyroderma lyra
AGATCCTCTTTACAGATTTAGCTGACTTATTTGACATTTGATTATTAATTTGTATTACATAAAAGAGTAAGTGGCCATAAGTGACTCTCTGTTATCTGTGTATGTGAGAATGTTTTCCTCCTGCTACAAGAAACATCTGTAATTCAGATACTTAAAAAGCAAAGAGAAAATTGTGAAGGGGGAGACAAAATGGCAGTGTGAGAGGTGCTCCTGAAATTTTCTCTAGAGGTTACAACTAATAAAACAATGATAATTCAATGAAGAATACCCTGTGCAATATACAATCACAACTAAGAGGTTCACATGTCATATTGAAATACGTGCAGGTGGGCAAAGAGAGGCCAACTGAGGAGGAACAAGTGGGGAGTGAAGACCTTGCCTTTGTGCCAGTCCCTTTTCGGTACTCTGTGACTGGGTGAGAGTGGAGGAAGAAGGCAAATGGTGAGCATTCCAAACCTTACTCTGCCTGTGGGACAGAGAATAAAAGACCCAGAGTCAAGAGCTGTGAAACACTGCAATCAGACCTAAATTTGGATCCAGAAAGTGCAGGTACCAGTGCCAAAAGATGCTGCAACCCAACTTCACTCCAGTTCTGAGAGGAAAGGAAGTGATCAGGACAGTTGGAAGTTGTAGCCTCTCCTGTCCTGGCTGGGAAATAAAAGAAGAGAAAAAGCTGTAAGTGAACTTCTCTTCCCACAAGCAGTCCTGTCTGTGGGACCTTCATACAAAACAGCTGATCCCAAACTGAAAACAAAAATGTGTAAGCCTTCACTGTCTGTGCAGCCTGTAGTGCCAGATAGAAGACAAAGGCACACACTTTGGTTCCCCTTCCCAACTCACGCTTTCAGAACACTGTGCCCTCCATATTTCTAGATATTAGCAATGGTCCCAAAACAGTAATGAGTGTCAGGTTAAGGAGCAGAATATTTACAAACAGTGAGAGGGCCAGAATGAGGAAACTAAGAAATACAGCACAACCCCCCCCCAAAAAAAATAAAACAGCAGAAAGCCACAGTAAAAAAAGAGAGTGAGACAAACAACTTATCAGAGACAGAACTCAAAACAATGACTATAATGATGCTCAAGAAACTTGGTGAAAATGTCAATGAAGAGATGGCAAGGGTAAAGAAAGACATAGAGATCGTTTTGAAAAATAAGTGATTTGGAAGGTAAGGCAGAAGAAAACACCTATTTGGAACACCAATAATGACAACAAAAAGAATCCCCTCCCCCCCCAAATTAGGATAGTTTAAGATTTCTTTGGGACAACATACATTGTAATGAAATTCCTTTCATAGGGGTACCAGATGGAGCAGAGAAACAGCAAGGCATTGATAACTCATTTGAAAAAATACTGACTAAAACTTCCCTAACTTGTTTAAGGAAATAGCCATACAAGCCCAGGAAGCACAGAGAGTCCCAACGAAGATGAATCCAAACAGGTCCACACTTAAACACATCATAATTAAAATGGCAAAAGTTAAAGACAAAGAGAACATTTTAATAGCAAGAGAAAGGCAAGTAGTAACTTATAAGGGAGCACCCATAAGACACTCAGCTGATTTCTCATCAGAAACTACAGGCCAGAATAGACTGGCAGACAATATTCAATGTGATAAAAACTAAGGATCTACAACTAGGATTAATGTATTCAGCAAGGCAATAATTCAAAGTTGAAGGGCAGATAAAGAGCTTCCCAGACCAGAAAAAACTGAAGTTCATCATGAACCAGTACTACAATGAATGTTAAAGGAACTTCGTTAAGATGTGAAAAAGAATATAAAAATATAAGTAACAAAATGGCAATAAATATATAGTTATTAACAATTACTTTCAAGTTATACAAATTAAAAACTTCATTCAAAAGACATAGAGGGTATTGCACCGAATAGAGGTGCAAACAGAGAAAGAAAGATGCAAATTTTTGTCACTTATGTGTGAAATCCAAAGAAGAAAATAAACAAGTGGAACATAAACCAATTAAGAGATATATTAATAGAAAACATTTGGTTTGTTGTCAGAGGAATGGAGGGTTGAGGGAATGGGTAAAATAAGGGGAAGGGATTGAAAAGTTCAGTTTGGTTGTTACAAAGCAATAGTTTTGGGGATATAGAGTATAACATGGGAATGTAGTCAATAATGTTGCAACAACTTTGTGTGGTGACAGATGGGTACTAGATTTGTTGTGGTGATGGGAGAAGAGCTGAAGAGGTAAGTGAAAATGAAGAAGAATTCAAGAAGTATAAATTCAGTCACAAAATAGTCACAGAAATATAAAGTGCAGCGTTGGGCATACAGTTAATAATATTATTAATAACTATATGTGGTGTCAGAAGGGAATCAGATGTATCAGAATGAGAATTTGGTAAGTTATATAAATGTTTCATCACTAAGCTGTACACCTGAAACCAATATAATATCATATGTCAAACAAAAAAAACACCATAATTGTGACACAGAAAGGATCTCAGAGGAAAAATCCATATGAACAAAAGCCCCAGACTGTGACTGATGTCCATTTCTTAACCTCAATCATCATCTGCTCCTGGGCCTGCTCTCTGTGCTCAGTGGGTTTTGAGAGTCCCCTGGTGTTCTGAGATCCCTTTGCAGTATAGTAACTGTCTTCTGCAGAGAAGGTTGTGTCTGTGCTCACACTGAATTGCCCTAAATTTGTCTCTTGTACAGTAATACAATAAGGTGTTCTCAACTCTCAGCCTCATTTGTAGATACAACATGTTCTTGTCATTATCTGTAAAGATGGTGAATTGGCCTTTCATAGACTTGTCATAGTATGTGCAACTTGCATGAGTGTTAATTTGATGCACTCCATTGTTTTCCCTGGGGCCTGGTGGACCCAGATCATCCAGTAGCTACTGAAGGTGAATCCAGAGACTGCACAGAAGACTCTCAAATACTCACTCCTCCAGGTTTTACAAAGTCTTTCTTTCCATAACACACCAGATGGACTTTACACCAGATAATTACAAACAAAGAATAGTTCTCATTAGGAAACTGCCCTATATTCTCTTTTACTCACAACTCCTAAGTCAGTGTCTTTTGTTCTCCATAAATTACCTCTTAAAGTAGCAATGAGAAAAACTGGCTCAGCTCAAACTCTATGGTGTGTCATCTGTGTTCATTCCTGAACATGGAAGACACCTGGGAATCTTGGTGCTGGGGCTTTTTCCCCAGAGCTACAGTATTGGGTCTTGGACGGTTCTCATTAGCAGAAAATTTTTATTTGCATGTCCTTCTACTATAAAGGGGTCTTTGAATTTTGGAATATACAGAGAAGGCAGCACCTCAATGTAGGTGTGAGTGCCCTTGGGCAATTTTGTGGCAATAAGAACATTTGGAAAAATATAATTTGTATGATTTTAGTGCTGATTTAAACACTTAGTACCCTTCATCATATTATATTTTTACACATACATGTAACTCATAATATATCTATCAGTTTTACCTTGATTTCACAGATGCAAAAGTACAAATAGAATTAGAGAGTTGTGAGCATATATCTGATAGGACTAAATTCACTTGTTTCTGACTCTGCACTCTGGATTCCAATGCTCCCCTGAACCAACTCCAGGACAAAAAAGAGCATGCCCAGTGAGTTCTGCAGATCTTGTTTCTGTAATGAGGGCATGTGTGATTTGCTGCCTTACAGTTTTTACTGAGAACATATGAAGAGAATCAGGGTCACACACATGTGCTTTCAGGAGTCTGTACAATGTGCAGTGTCATTATCTGTGTCCCTAACTTTCTCTTCTGATACATGAATTTTCATATACTCACCTAATTGTTTTATAGCTTTCAGTTACAGCCGACACCAATGTAATAAACCACTCGACACTGAGCATTTAAACTGCATAAGCATTAGTGTGTGTTCATATGCCCACATCACCACAACCAAATGCTGACCAATCCTTCACCATGGTGCTTCCTGTATTCATCTGCCATTCCTCCCTATGCCAGCCTGATTTCACTTTGACCTCAAGCAACTCCTGTTTTTTTGTGTTTCCTCACATTGACTTTTATGTTTTATGGTTCATAGAAATGAAATCACAGTTCACAGGCTTTGAACTGTTTATATACTCAGCATTATAGCCAGAATCTGGAGTCATTAAGTGCAAACAACTTCTGGAAATTCTAACATATAATCATATATTGATAAACCTAGAAGACATCGTGCTCTGTGTGGTAAGCTAGTTGCAGGAGGACAAATAGTGCATGATGTCATTTACATAACATATGTGAAATATTCAAATTTATAAAATATATGTAGTAGAATTATGGTAGACAGGGGCTGGTCAGGGGCGTACTGAAAGGGTTGTGTAATAGGTGTGAAGTTTCTATTATGCATGATTACCAAGTTCCAGAGATTTCCTGTGCAATGTATCATCTGCAAATAATGACACTGTATTGTACACTTAATTATTTGTTAGGTTGTTAGATTTCATGTGAAGTGCTTTCATTACAATACAAAAAGTGAAAGACAGGAAATCAACACCCCACATGACAACCTGAGGAGTTACTTAGACAAGGTCCATGGAGAAAATGGTGAAATTAATTTAAAAATATTTATGATGTCTGAAAATGGACGTATTGACACATAGCACATGAAGAAACTAGTATTCCAGAAAATGTCCTAATAGTAAGAACAGCTACAGTGTTGAAACCAAGTTATGCTTTCATTTTTTCCTATTCTAGCTTGTACAATGGAAACCACATTCCAGACTGGGGCAGCCCAGAGCACAAGAATCCCTAGGCACAGCTCCTGGTAAGAATATTCTCACAGAAGGACAAGACATCATTATCTCTCATTAAGCTCCAAGAAGCATGCTGCTGAGGTCAAGCTCCAGGAAGGTGCCACTGAGAAGCAGGACTCACTCCACAAAGCCCTACTCCTGAGATATCTGGTGTGTGCTGGGCACAGCAAAATTGGAGACCCTGGATGACTCAGTGCCCCACTCTGACTTGTATGGAAAAAACAAAATCCACAGAGATTTGAAGCTGCCACACACCCTCCACTGACAACTTATATTCCTATCTGAGTGAAGAGAAACCCCTCTTATCCCCACCAGCAGCTACAGAACCTGCCTCTGAGTGTTGCCAGGGCAAGGGAGCTGGAAGTAAGCCATCAAATAGATTTCCGAATATTTACTGTAGAGAGGACTTAACTTTCAGCAGAAGATAGAAGGTTCAAGGCCTAAATTGATTTGGTTTTGACCTCCAGCACTATGCTAAATGGGAGACATAAGCAAGGGCATCTTTGTCTTTCTCTTGAATAAAAAAAAAAAAACTTTAATCTTTCACCATTAAGAATAAAGTTACGTGTGACTTATCATGTATGGTCTATATTATATAAACCAGTTTCCTTCTATTCTTAGTGGGTTGAATAATCTTTTATGGGGAAACATGCTGAATTTTGTCAATTTTTTCTGCATTGATCAGAGTAAAGGGCAGTATCATCAACAAATGGTGTTGGAATAACTGGCTATTTTCCTGAAAAAGTACATAAGTGAACCTTATCATATACCACATACAAAAATTAACTCAAAATGTTTTAAAGAACGGAATGTAAAAGCTATATATGTAAATATCTTAGAAAATTGTGTAATAAAATTTTATGACATTATAGTTAATAATTTATTTAGTATGACATCAAAATGTAGGCAACAAGAACATTAATAGACAAATTAGTATAAACTTAAAATGTGTGTGCATAAAAAAGATACACTTAACAAAATTAAAGGAATTTATGAAATGGGAGAAAATATTTGCACAATTTATATCTGATAGTACAATATATAGATAATTAAAGAAACCTCTACAACTCAACAACAAAAAACAAAACACAGCCTCAAAACATTGAAAAATGTCTATTAGTACAACAACAAAAAAGATAAGAAAGGGTGGCAAAGATATGCAGATAAAGGGAATCCATGTGGCCTATTGATGAGAACATGTATTTGTACAGCCACTCTGATAGATAGTATGAAGATGTCTTTAAAAAAATAATTAATAGTAGAACTACCATATTATCCAGCAATATTACCTCTGGGTAATATCCAAATCAAACAAAATCCCTATATTGCACAGTTGTTTACACTCCCATGTTTGCCAAATGATTATGTACCATATCCAAATCATGGAAACAACCTAAGTCCTTTAACATATTAATAAATAAAGAAAATATATATACTGGAATACCATTTACACATTAAAAGAAGAAAACACTGCCATTTGCAACAATATCAATGGACCTTGAGGACATAATGGTAAACTAAGTAAATCATGCAGAGATAGGCACGTACTGTGTGGTCTAACTTACATGTGGAACTAAAAACTCATAAAAAATGAATTCTATATATAGTTACTAGAGTTTGACGTTGGGCAGTGAAAGAACTGGGTAATAATAAAAATGTATACACTTCTGAAAAACCAAGATGGTGAAGTATTAGTAGATAAATTCTCAGCCTGTTTTCTTCCATGAACACATTAAAATTACAACTAAATTACAGAATAATACATATGGAGAACCATCTGAAAACTAGCTGAACCGAAGTTTAATAACTAAGGCTATAAAATAGAAGCCATGTTGAGACTGATGGAAAGGGTGGAGATGCAGAATGGGCTGGCCCTGAACCTTCGTGTGGTGGTTGAGAATTAGGAGGGATATCTTGGTCTTGGAAGTTCTCCCTGAAGGAGCAAGGGGCCCCAGCTTCACACTAGTCTATTTGGTTCAAAGTAAAGTGATGTAAAGGAGCTTCCATAGAACCTGGCTGTAGAAAAAAGTCAGGATTATGACCATTCAGGTGAGATGAAAGGCTGTAGAAAACCCAGATGTCTTTTTAAATTGCCTCACTCATAGACACTCTTTCTGGACTACAACAGAGGGACAGTGATTTTGGATATGTCACAGGTATATGAAAAGACAGGCTGAGTTTTGTGGCTTCCAGGTGAGAGCTAGAGAAAAATCACCATTCTTTGTTGGTTTTGCCTTCTGTGTGGGCAGCATGTAAGGGCCATAATCCCTGGGGTGAACCCTACTTTATACAGCCATATTTGAATCTGATTGTCCTAGTGAGCTTTGCTGGGATCCTGTGTCATCCAACTCCACCAACATTCAAGACACTTTTTCTGTGAGCAACCAGCTCCACACATTTGCACATTCTACTATTGCTGGATAAGTATCAGGGTCTGTGAGCACCAGGTGGTTGGCAACTAACCTTGGTGTGTGTGAAGAATTCTGCTAAGTAGCTCCAAGTTAAGCAGTGGCACCAAACCCACTTTACATTAAGCTGGTGAACACACTCTTCCCATCTGGAGACTCCATGAGACCTTGCCTTGCCAAACTCACATACACCATTAGGTTTATCAGTGGCAAGCCTTATGGAAATTGGCAGGTTCTGTCAGGCCTCAGGTTATCCTGAATGTTTTAGAAGCTACTTCAGGCCTGTTATGGTGACAGATGTACTCAGTTCACAGAATTGCCTCTCCCACACACCTCAAGGACCAGCAGAGATAAGTAACGATCACAGATCACCTTGTAGTTTTACCAGAGAGTCTTTGGTAAGTCATAGGCAGTAGTTGTACTGGGTCTGTACCAAAACTCCACCCAAGAGACTCCAGAAACAACATACTTGGAAGTTGGCTTCACATGGCAACAGGGCACAACTCAGCACCATAAGTGACACACACAAAGAGTGGTAGAAACAGGCACAGAAACCTGTTGAGGTGAATCTCAGTGAGACAAGCCTAACATAATGAAACATTTAAATTGTGGACTTGGACAAACCCAACAGACATTGGATGATGGTCAATCTCATCCACTCATTAAATTGCCACTAGCAATCAAGGTTCATCTATAACAGGAGGGAACACACAACCCACACAAGAGATACTCTTGGAGCACCAGACACAGGTGACCAAGGGGACTGTGCCAGGGCCCCACAGGGTACCTACTATGTAAGTACACCTGACAATAATAAATGATGTAGCAGATCTACCAAATATATAGAAAAAGAACACAGAGAGGCAGCCAAAATTATAAAATAAAAAAATACATCCCCCAAAAAATAACAAGAGAAAACTAGGAAAAGAACTACATGTAATGGAGGCAAAGATCCTATCAAATACAGAGTTTACACAATGTTATAAGGATTCTCAATAGAGTCAGTGAGTACTTTAACTAATAGAGGCTTACGAGTTCTATCATTTTAAATGGGGCAGAAAACAATCATATTGTCCCATTTCAAAGAGTACATAGGGTCATCCTACTGACACCTTAAATTTAGCTCAGTAACACTAGGCTGACCATATGTACCATTTGAGATGGGACAGTACTGTTATTTACTGTCCCACTTAAAATGGTATGTCTGGTAAGTCTAAAGAGATAGCCAGCATAAGAAAAAACATAGAAACCATAAGAAAGAAGCAGTCAGGAGTGAAGAAAATGATAACTGAAATAAATGCACCAGAAGAAATAAACAAGTGATTAAATAAAGCAGATGGTCGAATCAGAGATTAGGAATTTAAGGTAATAGAAAACACCAAATCAGAAGATTGAATATAAAAAGAAAATTTATCCCCCACCAAATGAGGATAGTTTAAAAGACCTCTGGGACAACATTAAGCATAACAGCATTCCCATGATAGAAATATGAGAAATACAATAGAGGAAGCGAGAGATTGGCAACCTATTTTTAAAAGTAATGACTGAAAGTGTCTTTAACCTGGCAAAGGAAATAAGATATGCAAGCCTCAAACATTCAGAAAACTCCAAAAAAGTAGAACCCAAATAAGCCCATGCCAAGACATATCATAATTAAAATAGTCAAAGGTAAAAACAGAGACTCCTAGATGCTTGATTAGAAAGCCAAACTAGTAACTTAAAGAGAGCTCTCATAAAAGACTGTCAGCTGATTTCACAAACAAACAAACAAATAAACAAACAGACAGACTTTGAAGGCCAGAATGGACTGGCATAAAATATTCAAACTGATAAAAAGGAAGGACCTACAGCACCCAGCAAGGCTATTATTTAAAACAGTAGGGCAAATGAAGAGTTCCCAGACAAGAAATAGCTAAAGGAGATTGTCACCACCAAACCAGTATTACAAGGAATGTTAGAGGGTCTTCTTTAAGACAAAAATTTGCATGAATATGAATAGTTAAATGGCAAGAATTACATAGCAATAATTATTTTCAATGTAAAAGGATTAAAGGCTTGAGTCAAAAGACAAAAAAACAATTTTAAGTGTATAAGAAAACAAAGCCCTTATAAATGCTGACCACAAGAGATTCATTTCAAATTTAAAGGCTCAGAGACTGAAAGTAAATTGATGAAATGAGCTATTTCATGGAAATGGAAGCAAGCCAGGGAAAGCTGGGTGCACTTACTTAGACCAGACAAAATAGACTATAAAACAAAGTTTATAACATAAGACAAAAATGACCCAGTAATCGCACTTCTGGATATAAATCTGAAGAACACAAAGTGGTACTTTGAGGAGACACGTGCATCCATACATCCATTGCAGCATTGTGTACAATGGCCAAGATGTGCAACCAACCTGGGGCTATGTCAATGAATAAATAGATAGGAGGAGGTGGTGTATAACCAATGAATTATTATGAGGTCAGAGAAAGGACTGGATTTTTGACATCTGTGGCAGCATAAATTGTCCTGGAAGATATTGTGCTGAGTGGAGTATATCAGACACATGCAATTTGATTTAACTTATATGTGGAATCTAAAGGACAAAATAAATGAACAAAACAAAAAATAAAATAAAATAAATAAAATAAAAAGGTAAAAAAAAAGAACAAATGTTTAAAATGTTAGGTAGTTCTGTCACTTTTTTATTAAATTTATTGGAGTGACATTGGTCAGGAAAATTATATGACTTTCAAGTGTACAATTCTATAATACATCATTAATATATTGCATTGTCAATAGTTAAATTTTGTTTGGGGATGGCTGGGATGGGGAGGGGAGAAAGGGGAGGGGGTGGGGTGGGAAGCTGAATATAGGGTGATGGAAAGAGAGGTCACATTGAGTGGTGAACTTATTATACATCAAGTTGACAATGCACTGTAGAATTGTATGCCTGAAACCTATGTAATCCTTCCTAGAAGATGTCACCCCAATCAGTCTAACAATAAAAATGAATTAAAAAAAAAACAGAAACAAACAAACTAACTAAAAATGTGCAAACTCCAATTATAGGTAAGTAATTACTAGGGAGGAATGGACCACATGATGACTATAGTTTAACACTGCTGTGTGGTATATCTGAACATGGCTAAGAGAGTAGATACTAAAGTATTCAGCACAAGAAGGAAACAAACACTTCTCCTTAATTCTTCTTTTTTTATTATCTATATCAGTTGATAAATGTTAACTTTGTGGCATTCATTTTAGAATATAAAAATTAATTTTATTTATAAAGATTGATACCATAGTGGGTGAAAATAAAACAAAGTTTAGTGAAATATCACCTATGAAGTACATTTTATAGCAATTTTAAGAGAAAGTACAGTTTGCCCTGGGAATTTTGTAGACCACATTGATATGCAGACTTTATTCTGACACATTTTAGAGGAAGTTATATGCACTCAGAACACGTTTATGTATTATTGATTATTTGTGAATGTTTTTATTTTTCTGTAACATGTGTGTGTGTGTAAAATTGTGTGTGTGAGTGTACTGAGCAAGTAGCACAATCACAGCATGAAAGCTTATCACTATTTGTGTGAGCAGATAAACTCACTCAGTGGAACATTTTGTTGTTCATTCAAGTGCTCAACATGAAATTTTACTCAAAGTGGTAAAAAAGTAATCTGTTTCTTTCTAGAAGAGCATTGATAAAAACATGTTTCCTCTCTGACCATCATAATCATGAATAATGCTTGTTGAACATCAGGTCCCAGAGAGTCAGGAAATACCCAGAGGCTGCTCCTGGGATTTTTGCATGCTCCCCATAAAATCTCACTACAAAGAAGCTGGAAAACTATGGATCCTGAAGGAAATCAGGGAGGAGTTTCAGTTTCACATATCTTCACTATGATGTTAATATTGCTTCTTGCAGGACACAGAGGCCTCTCTCGATGACAAATGTGGGGAACCTCTGTTTGCAGCACTGAGATGACAGCTCTTCCTAGGAATCCATGTGGACCTAGAGAAGAAAGAGTGAAATATATCTGCTCGGATCTTGATCAGTCCTTTCAGCAGATGGAGGGTCTGCCTGCTTTCCCTAAAATCAGGACAGGAAGAGGACACATGATTCGTCAACACTGATGTGGAGCTATTTGTCCACCTGTGAGATGTATGTGGAGCGGGCACAGAGCCTAATCAATCAGCCATTAATCGGTGGTCTTTAGACTTATCAGTGAACAGTTCAAAAGGCATGGAGAAAAATTACATATGCTTAGATGTTTTTGCTAATGGGCATATTTTTCAGAATCCAATGCATTTTGTTGAAAAATTAGAAAATACTAAAGTAGGCATTATGGCTTTGCCTTTTCATATAACTCAGGGTGGTACAAATAGTATACCAACACTCAGAAACACATATATGAATATATTACACATACACTGAGGCATACAGCATGTACACTAACACTCTCACTGTCACACATAAAATATCATGTATTAGTTAAAGCACACACAGTTACATCAGCAAACTAAAACTGGAAAGTTACACATGATAAAATGCACACATGCACACAGAGAGATGCACCCATTAACACACATATTCACATAGGAAGAGTAACCAATACACACAAATATAAAAGTGTAGCAAGGAAAGTTTATGAGATACCTTTTACTGTATGGAGAAGAAATATAAGGCCAGTTAAAGAAACCTGTTCACAGCTTCCCTCTGCATCTGTTCCACAGATAGGCCCCTGTGATCTGTGGGTCCTGAGCAGGCCCTGCAGCCCAGCCCCACTTTTGTTACCTGAAGAATTTTGGTGTCTGGGAAGGCACAGCTTTCCTTACAAATTTTATCTTTGTAGGTGACAGAGATAAACTGCAGGGATATCTGATTTTTGGATGTATCTCTGGAGTCAAGATTGTGCCCTGTAAGAAAAGTTTGGGGTGTGCACTACCCCTGACTCCCATGAACCTTATCTCCTGCAGGCATGTCTCTTTTTGGCATTTTTACCAGTACTGAGCCTGATTCATGCAGCTCACCTGGGTCAGAACA
>PVJL010020358.1:0-12194 GCA_004026885.1 Lyroderma lyra
GGCAGTTATTTCATTTCTCACTTCTTTTATGGTATTATTTATTTCTCGTATTTCTGTCTCAATCTTTCTTATGTTTTGAATTTCTTTGTTAAATTGTTCTTTTTGTTCACAGAGTTCCTTTTTTATGTCGTTTATATCTTTTTTTATATTATTTATCTCAGCTATGGTGTTCTGCCAATAGGTTTTCATTTCTCTCACATCCTTTAGAATGGCTGCTTTAAATTCTCCATCACTTAAATGAGACCCTTCCAGTTGTAATAAGCTATCTTCTGGGTAAATTTCATGTTCTTTCTGAGGAGTTTTAGTTGTTTTTTTTTTAATTCATTTTTATTGTTAGACTTATTGGGGTGACATCTGTCAGCAAGGATTACAAAAGTTTCAGGCATACAATTCTACAGTGCATTGTTAAGGAATTCATCCTGTCCGCTGGGTTCGTCCTCTTTGACATGAGGGCTTTATGTTCAGTGCCCAGATTATTGCTTTTGTGGTGTCTTGTTGTAGGGCAGACACTAGGTGGCACTGGGGGTCAAGTTTCAGGGGAGAGGGAGCTGTTTGTTTCTTGTTTCTAATCTCCTACTGCTTTTTTAGGCTATGCGCATATATCCTGGGGAGAGGCCAATAAAAGGCTTTCCATAGGTGGCTCTGCCTTCTGCCCTTTGCTGGGGAAGCTGTTTCAAGTCTTGTTTTTGCTAGCTTGGGTGAATGCTATCAAATCAGTCTTTCTTCCCAGCCCTGATTCAGCACCTGGCTGTCTAAGGGCTCACACTGCTTTCAGAACTCTGGGGTGCACGAGGAAGTGCCCGCTCCATAAGTCCAAAGCTGTGGGCCTGGCCTGAGACAGCAGGGTCACCTTTGCGGCAGTCTGGGAACAGGAACTGCAGCCCTGTGTAGGTCTGAAGGGGGCTTAGAGGTGGGGTGTCATCTTTGCAGTTCAGAGTCCTCGCTCAGCCCTCTACCACTCAAAAGTTCCAGAGGCTGGCTCCCAAACTCCTTCCGTCCACAGCTCCCCAGTCTCGCTCCCCTCCCCCAAACTGCACAGCTCCGAATAGTCAGCAGGGATCGTGTCCTGTGTGATCTGTCTCTGCTCCCTTCCCTCTCCCTGACTCACCCCCTTCTCGCCAGCCTTCAGGTGTTTACTTGCAATTTGTGGATTTCTCAACAGCCATTTTGCCCCTCAGGGTCCTCTTTCTTGGCTCCTGGATAGCCGTTCAATTGTGTTTTCTGGGAGAGGTTTTAGGGACCTCCTCTCCAGTCGCCATCTTGTCTTCTCTCTCTGCTCTAGCCTAAGAATGCTGTTTGTTAGCTAAGCATACCTATGAATGTCTTATAGAAGCATTTGAACATGGGCGTTTGTCCAGCTAGTCTTAAGATGACTGGTCCACTGGACAGTAAAACTGATGCAGGGGAAGTGGTGGTGGGGGCACTAGGACTCCAAGATTAAAAGGCCATGTTCTTCCCCACTGGGCCCTGTGAGAAGAAGGAGATCTGGTGACACACACACTTAATGCGCTTATGAGACAAGCAAAATAAAAATGGACAGAGACGTGCCTGTGCCTTTCAGGCTGTGATAATAATAATAAATAATAATAATAAAAAAGTCTTTTGGCTTAATGCCATTCAATGTAAAAGGTAACAAAAGATACTGCTGTTTCAAATGTAATGAAATCAATTATATTTGCTTTATTTACATATTAGGAAAATTAAAGGAATATAGGAATTTGCAATTTGCCCCACTACCATATCTCAAAGGAGCATTGCATTGACTTTTCTTCAGTATTTTTGTGGTTTGTCTGATTTTGACATATATATATATATATATATATATATATATGTACACTATAGAATCTCAGCCTGTGAAATGGTGCTACAAGGGTGACCCTGGCCCTCCACAGGGCTCCCCATTGGTTGAGGGGGATCCCTGGGGTTGGGCAGCCCTCAATTTGGATCTTGCAGTGTCTCCTACTTGAGGCTGGTATTGTTAAGCACACAATAATGCAGAGATGGAAACTTTTGCAGAATGAAAACAGAAATTAGCTTAATGGGCATATTTCCACTGTACCTTCAAATGGGTCATTTGTGAAATGGACTCTGTTGTTAGGCTAGATGTGGACTCTTCTGGCTCACTGCTTGTATGTGCTAGAACTGCAGGGCCTTTCCATCCTCCTTCCCTTTTCCTAGGAGGACTGTATTGGGGGTCATCAGAACTACCCCACTCTATCTCTTCATGCCCAGTAGTTAGCGGTCTAGTGCTAAACCTCCAACTAGGGGACACTCTGAGGACTTTAAAGGGCTAGGAGTGAAGAGCTGAGTTCTGCAGGGTAAGACATTCAGTAAATTCAGGGAACCCTTAACAAAAATATGATGTGAAATACACACCTTGAAGTTGTACCTGTGGTGGCCTTACAGGAATCCATAGCCTTTTCCTCCAGGTTAAGGAGGCCATGGAGGAATTGGTCCAGCAACCTTAAAAGTTTACATGACCTGTGTATACTCCCAAGGAAAGTAGTGCTCAAGACACCCTTCCTTTGCCTGCTGTGATTTTTAACATCCCCTTGTCTCCCCAATCACAGGCATTAAAGGCCACCTCAGAGCTCTCCTAAGTTCGGTAATTTTTAATAAATTTCCCCTCCCCAAAATGTTAAGAATCAATGGAAAACGTGCGCAATGATTTCCTAACTCATCACCCTAAGCACACCAGTGCACAGTTCTTCTTCCAATCCGTTTCCCCCCTGAATTTCTTCCTCTGCTCCTTCTATTGAAGAACCTTGTAGAAAAGTTCTTGAAAGCTCCAAAGAGCCAGCCACTGCAGGAAACCCATGTAGAAGTGTGTGTTCAGAGCACAACCAGAATGTCATGGTCCTCATTCTCACTGCTGCCCCAGAACATGAGAATGGCTGAAGGAGGGTGGCACTGAGCTAAGAGCAGTTCATCAGTGCATCAGTGTCATCAAGGTGAGAAGGGGCTCCAAGAGAAACATTTCTTCCCACCCATAGATGGCAAGGCCAGGTTTTTCCCACCTTTGCACTCAGGGCCAGCATTGCCCCAAAACTTCTTTCCCCGCTGGGTGACACTTTCTGAAGACTGTGGGGAAACTTCAGTCTCTGCAATCCCCTCTCCTACAGCCCACAAGTTCAAGGTGGAGAGAAACAGGACAGCTTAGCCAGATCCTGTGTGGGACCTTGCAGTTTTGCTCATCCTGACAAGTCCTGAGTGTTTTTATTTGTTTTTGCAATGATAGTGTTATGATAATGAGGTACAGTGAGGAAATGGGGATGAAGGTGGGTCCACCATGCTGTTGGTAGTCTCCCTCTATGGCCCAATCCCTCTGGAAGCCATGGCAGGCACTCTGGGGGTGGGTGAGTGGGGGAGCTTTGATCTCTTCTTGTCCCCTCTGCAGGGAACTGACACAGGCCACCAGCTCTTTTGAGGAAAAAACATATATCTGGGGAAACAATAATAGTTGTGTTAGGAAGAAGCCATTAGCACCTAGAAAATATGTTAATGAGAAAAAACAGATTTTTCTCTGCATGTGCTGATTTTTTAGTAAAAGAAAAAAAATTCCTACCAGGTAGAAAGACACACAATTTGGTGATTCATAGAAAACAAATTTAAAAAAAAAAAGATACTTAAGGTGGCCTGAGACCTCTGTTCACCTCTGCCCAAGCTGGCAGGGTCTGCCTGGGGACCCTGACTACCCATGCGGGAAGGTCCACTTGCAGTCCCTGTCTTGGTCCACCCACTCTTGTTAGGAAAGTTGTGTTTATTGGGAGTGGCTGGATGACTCTGGGCCATATCACTTGTCTCTCTCCTCTGCTTGGAGGGGGTGGGAAAGAAAACCCTGTGTTACCAGGAATTATCGGCTCCTGGGTCCTGGAGTTGTTTTTTGTTCTAATTGAACTCCAAGACCTGAAGACGTTGGTGAAGTACCAATTTCTTCACCAGGACCCATCCAAAACTGTCATGGCCTGAGCTTCAACAGGCCAGTTTTCCATCACTGTTCTGCTTTTGATGGCTTTGCATCTTTGTGGAGTGGTTGGCGCTGGCTGGCCTGCTTGGAAGAGACATTACAGTTTTTCGCCTTTTGGAGTTCAGATAATGCAGAAAGTGTCTTTTGCTTTTTCTGAAGTAGTTTTCTGGAAAAGCATGTTCCTTCTCTGGCAGAAGTTGGAGATATTTTCTCCCAAGAGCATTTCCTCTTCCTGTGATCTGGGGAGGGTATCTTATCCCACTGACATAAGAGGTCCTCAGATCTGCCCACTCTTCTTTCTGCTGTCCTGGTTGGGGCCTCCTTTCATTCTTCCTCTCTTCACTAGGGACACACATCTTGCTCTGGCGTTCATGTGACTCCTTCACTTTCAGTATCCTGGGCTCCTGTTGCCTCTGGCTGCTCTGCCCACTCAGTATAAGGTCACATAAAAGCCTGGGCTGCTGTCATGTCTCCACTGGTATGTGCCCTCTGGGAACTGGAGAATGACCTGTGAGAAGCTAAGATTTATGCAGCAAGCTTTACATCAGTGTGAGACTCTTGGAGAGCATGTTGGTGGCATGTCCTTAGAGGAACATACCTTAGGAAAAATTTTGGAAGACAATATCAGTGTGACAGTCTTTGAACGATGATGCTAGCAGCATGACCTTGAGGCTGGTTTTCTGCCTCTACTTTCCCACAGAGCTTCAATTTCCTGACAATTTTTGTTTTGTGGCATGGCTTTTCCAAATCTCAGCCCACCACCTTCATAAGTCATGATGAGCTTTCACTGGGCCCTGGAGACCCTGATCTCCTCAGATACATATTGATGGCTCAAGAGTTGACAAGCACACTGTGCTCCACAGTGACTTCCCATGCAGTGGTCTCCATGGTCTCTTCAGACCTTGAAGATTGGGATCCCAAGTTCATCTTTAGTGTTTTTACCCTATGGTGGGTGTATCCTGACTTTGTCTCTCCTCCCTTGACTCATTCTTGGCCACTGTAGAAGTTGACCTTGGCTCCAGGCTCCTTTTCTCACCCCCCCATGACAATCCCAATCTCTGAGTTTCACCCATGAGGCTGAGTGTGAGAAACTGAGAAGGTG
Source organism: Lyroderma lyra (assembly GCA_004026885.1). NCBI lineage: Eukaryota > Metazoa > Chordata > Mammalia > Chiroptera > Megadermatidae > Lyroderma > Lyroderma lyra. The sequence goes on from PVJL010020358.1 coordinate 5,070, forward strand.
ACCTGCCTTCTTATCCAATCAGAGGGGCATGTGAGAGCCCACAGTCATCACTAGTTGGAGTGCCTTCCAGGATCCACTGGATTTCTTCACAAGCAAGTGAGGGGGCAAGGAGAGATCTCACTGGAGTGGGAAATGACTCTTCTGTTAGAGTCGTCTTTCTTATAATGGGCTGAGAAAGTTTTCTCAAGGCTTGTTGAACTTGGCTTTGTGTGGGCCAAAGATATACAGGTGGCTGCTGAGGGAAGTGGGTCTCACCCAGTTTGAGATTAATAGACTTGAAAGCGTAGAGGGATTGATCTCACCCCTGCCTAACACCTAAACTTATATCATGTACTTCTAGCAACTGTTGAGTATGTGAACTAAGGGTGGGAAGCTCACAGAAAGTGCTGACACAACATTTATGTCCTTTTGAGGACACTAGATTTTTGGTTTGCATGTAAGTGTGGCACTGGGATAATTATGCTTGACTGAGAGCCAAGATTAAAGCACACACATGGGAATCAAACCCTGGTTTATATGCCCCAACTTCCTGCACAAATGGGCTTTCAATATTTCTTCTAGCTTTTTATTATTTTGTCTTTTAGATGTTTCTTATCTGAACACATGGTTAACCAACTTACTGGGTCACTATTTGAGGGCTTCATCAAGTCTGTTTCTTCTTTCTGGGCTATGTTCCAAGATCTTTCACTGGGGAGCTGTCTGAGATTCTAGAGATCTGGGACCCTTCTGGGACATTGCTGTGGACCCCTGCTGATGTATTTCCTTAGTTAAAATGTTAGTTTGTCTTTGCTGGTGTACCCAGCCTTCATCTTCTGGGAGTACTGGCTGCTTTCACCTGCACACACAGAGGGCTGTAAAGGCCCCTTCTTGTTCTGATCCTGACACACCCCTCAGCATTTTTCCTGAGCCTGCATCAAGTCCAGAGACAGCTCCCTGACATGACCACTATCTTGGTGTTCATCTATGACAAGCCCCTTTTGTAAATATTGCTTCTGGAGATTAGGGCTGATAAAGCCTCTGTGGGAAATGAAAACTGACCTTTGGCCATAGGAGGCTCTGCTCTCCTGGGGAAGATTGGGAGTGCGTTGGCTAAAGATGTCCTGAGACCTTTTGGCTGCACAGGGTAACACTCTCTTGATTTTCAGTTTTTTTTTCCACAACAAGGGCCATTACAGACACTAATTTTAGTTGGGATGAAAGATTATGCCTTATTCTGGGACATAGGGTAAAATACCCCAGAGGTCTCATCTGAGGCAGAGAAGAAGGTGGTTGGATTGTGAGGGAGGTTGTGAGATTGGTCTGGGTCTGGATATAGCCAGATGTGGGGGCTGGGACAGGGGCAAGTTTCCAGTCAGAGATTGGGGTTGGTCCTCAGGAAAGGGCAAGAGTGAGGCCTGGAAAAGCCCTGCATGAGTTGTAAGCTGAATTGGATCTGAAAAATGCTCAGAGATTTTATTTAATAAAGGAAAGGGAAACTGGAGGTGAGATGAGCTCCCATTAATCCTGACAGAAGTTAACAGGGACTTGCTGTAAAGAGAGAAGAGACTCCAGAAGATCTGGCTGCATTTCTACTGTAAATAATCCCCTAAACCTCATCAGGTAGGAGCTGTTGAAGAAAGGGTGCCAACTCTTGTTCATGCTTCACACCCCAGGAGGGTTGGGAGGTCATGGTGTCCTATTCAGCATCCAGTTGTTTGCACACATTCCCAGACAGTTCAGTTGGTAGTGTTTGGGATATAATAGATCTTTTCCTTTACCTTTCCAAAACTTTATTTGGATTCCCTTTGTGTCTTGTCTCTCCAGGAGATGCTGGTCATCAGAGCTGAGCAAAGAGAGGCTCCCAACCTCTACCGTTTTGTCTGTGAAGTCTCCTCACAACATGGTGCGTGGTGGGACAGGTGCTCCTGCTGGGACTTGCACTGTGATAAGGTTGAGTAACACAAGATTTTGATAGCCACATGCCACAAAGACAGAGTGGAAATGTGACAGATGGAGTGTTTAAGGCTTGAAATGACTGGGATAGGAGGAGCTGACCAAGGGGTGTGTGGAGATAAGCTCCCTGGAGTGGTGCCTCATGGCATTTCCATTGAGTCACACTGAGAAAGAGGAAGAGTGAAGTCGGGCAGTGGGGGGGGGGGTGTCAGAGGAGGCTGTTGGAGGTGGAGGGTGGGAATCTGAATTAGTGGGACATGAGGTGGAAGGGGAAGGTGCCAGGAGCCAGAGGTAAAGCCCTTCAAGGAGAACGAAAGGCTCTGGTGGTTGAAGGGCAGTAAGTGCTAATAATGGATAGAAACCAAAGAGATTGTTGGACTTGGTGACAGGGCAGAAACTGGAGATAGCAAGTGTTTAGTAGGAGGAACTGGAGGAGCCAATGGAGACATGGTGGGAGCAGCATTGTCCACAGACTCTCTGAAGGGCTGGTGGGCTTCTTCAGGAGCTGCTTTAGTTGCCTCACCAGGGAGATCATGACATGACCTCTGATGAAAGCTGCCCTTGTCCAAGAGACTCCTCAATTGGCATGAGGACTTGGAGGGCTGGTAGGGCCCAGTGGGTGGGGCTGGAAGCGTCAGATGGGCAAGGTGGAGAGGGACCATTGGGTAGGGCTGCCTAGAAAGCTCCTGAATCAAATGAATGGGGCTGGGAGGTCAGGTAGGTAGGGCAGGCTCAGCAGGAGCTTGGAATCTAAGGCTCAGGCCCTCACATTAATGGCCCTCACATTAATATCACAGTACCCCTGTCTCTTACCCCAGGGCTTTATCCAAACCTTGTTCCCATGCCTCTTCTTCTTTAGGTCTGCTCAAGGCAGCAACCAGCCCTGGGGGCACTTCAAAGGCCTGTGAATTGGGAAGACTTAGAAGGGGAAGTTTCTATCTTTGCAAAAGAAAAAATCAGGCCCCCCAGTCGCTTCCAGATCTTTCAAGCCATCTCTGCAAGGTAGTGAAGGCAAGCCCTGTGATATAATAGGAGACTGAGAGCATTGGCTATTTAGGGGAGATGCCTCAGGAATGGACTCTGGAACCCAGGCATCAGGGTCCAAGGACTCATGATCCCTGACAGTGATGGCGAGGCTCATGGTGGGTAGAGCTTTGTCATTTACGAAGTGCATCAACACCACTTACCTCTGTAGCCCTCACAACTGCCCTGTGTGGGGAAAAAAGGCAGGGAGCTCTTCACAGAAGACTCTGAGTGAGGCACAAACTTCTAATTGGACATGAGGTTCCACATTTTGGTCTGGTAGGATTGGCCCATGACAGCCCAGACAAACCGCTGAACAACACCCATTTGAAGGCCCTCGAGGCTTCATTCTGAGCAGAGCTCTGGGACATGTTTGGGTTCTGATCTCTTTCCTAGGAGCCTCATGAAGGCTATTTTCTGATATACAGCCCTACTGTTGACACTTTCTGCAACCTGGAACTGAGCCCTATAGGATAAAACAGAGGTGGTAAATTCAGGGGCCCAGGGCTGAGGGCCTTTAAAAGCTCTGCCTCCTGCTTCTCTGCTTTGGCCCCATGGATGCTGAGAGACAAAAAATCATGAGGGGCTGGGACCCCATTCTCACTTTCCCCTCTCTGGACAAACTGTAGACACTCAATATTCATAAGCAGATGACTTTCTACATTTAACTAAATGGGCACTGAAGATTTTCCCCTTCTATTTTTAATATGGATGAAATATTTCTGGTTTTCTTCTGAAAAATGTAAAGCATAATTTTCTATGTGAGACAAACCATGGATTTCTTTCATCCCTGTTCCCCTGCTACGAAAGAAACCTGTCCATCCTCATACCTACAGGCCAGTTTGGACTTTGTCAGTTAGGACCCTCCATCTGGAGGCCAGAGCCCTACTGCAGTCTCTGCTTAGAGGCTTGTGGACAATCCCATTGCTCTTGGATCAGTCCCAACAGAAGAGGCTTGCCCAAGACACCTGCCATAACAAGGCAGAAGGGAAACCAGTGCTCTGAGGACTGTCCCTTCTAGAGTCCCAACTCAGTATCCAGTCCTCAGCCACTGGTAACTGCATTTGGAACAGACTCCTGGTCTTAAATTTTCAGATAGAAATTGTCATGATAGGGTAGGTAGAAATATAGAAATGAGCAGAAAAAGTTAGGGGGTAATTCACCATATTAAAAGGTTCATTAACAGCTGCCTATAAATTAAGAAGATAGGTAATCAGAAAAGGAATTCAGGAAAAATTAGCCCTCTTAGGAGTTACATTAGCAGTTGCCCCTAAATTAAGAAGATAAGACATAAGGAAAACTCAGGAGAAGGAGAAAAAAAATGCACTTATCGAAATATGCATCCTGGTTCTTGGGACCACACTATTATAGTTTTTATTTTTTTGAAATAAATTATAGGAGAGGGAGAATCCTTCTCTGGAGCCCAGGCATCAGAATCCAAAGACAAGGTGGGAGCAGCATCTAGAATAGAAGACAAATCTATCCATAGAAATAAAAACCCTCATATAATGTAAGGAGTGGCTGCTCCTCTCTCTTGGGTCAGCCCACTTTATGTCTCAGAATGTACATTCTTTACTAATAAATTTATATCTTAGATTTGCACAAACTCTGTCTCTCAACTGAACTTTTTCCTTCAAGACAAGAACTGAGCAAAATTGCTATTCCTGGTAACACTCATGCCAGCTCTAACCCCTGCCCAACCTGGCTTCTTCTTAAAAGGGTGATATTCTATTCTTTCCTGAGAATTCCTATCTCTGGGTTTAATCTAGGAAATTCAGAAAAAAATGGAAATAAGAAAAAAAAGATCATCTCTGTTGAGTATGGGCCAAGGGTTCCTTACTTTTCTGATGTTTTTATGATTACTTTGTGGTAGTAAGGATGCTTCACTCCTGAAGCAGGCAAGAATTATGAGGAGGAGCTCCAGCCCACCCATGACAGTGAAGATGGTATCAATCACCCAGGAAGAAAAAATGAAGTTCAGTAAGGTAGCAATAATGCTTTTCAAACAAAAGAGGAAATTCTCCACGGTCTGAATTGAAATGCTGCTCTTGGGCAGCTGAGAAAGCACTGGGAGTGGCTTGTGGACTAGAAGCCCAGGCTGCATCACAGAGCTGTGTCCAACCACAAAGGGCTCCTGAGAGTGGAGAGGGGTCAGAAGGGGAGCAACCTGGACCACAGACCCTCCCCAATCATCCACCACACAGATTCCTCTACCCTGATCTGAGCCTTCCAACACCACCTGCTTACCATGTTAGGCATAGGTGTATATCTTAGTCAATTCTGTATTAAGTCCACCTGGAGATCAGACACTACCTGGTTCCTGTGAGATCTCTATTCGAGCTCCATCAGTTTCATAGCTTTAAGAAATCTGGAATTGTCCCTGGAATTCTGATTAATTCCCAAGGATTTTTACTGTCAGGATGCCCTCTATCTGCAACATCATCTTTTCTATGTAATGTTTTTGCCTTGATTTGACCCATAGATCTTCATTTCTTTTATACTTACTTAACTGTGTGAATTTTGAAACCATTAAAGATTCTATTTTAATTAATTTTCTTCATCTAGGAGGGCTTAAAATTTAAATTAATAATTCATCACAACTTACAAAGCTAAATTAAAAAAACTGAAATAGCTAAACTTTCAAAGCATATGTTTCTTAAGTTTCTAGCTTCTTTGCATCCTAAATCAATAAAAGTTAAACTACACAAAGATTTTGAAATATTCTGTACCCACACATGCGTACATATGCACGTACACACAGAGACACACACATATGCACTCACATTCTTTAACAAATCAATCCAGCATTTTCAAATTTTTTTTAAATTCATTTTTATTGTTAGACTTATTGGGGTGACATCTGTTAGCAAGGATTACATAGGATTCAGGCATACAATTCTACAGTGCATTGTCAACTTGTGGTATAATAAGTTCACCACCCAGTGTGAGTTCTCTTTCCATCACCTTATATTTAGCTTCCCCTCCCTCGTCTCCCACACCCTCCCCTTTCTCCCCTCCTTAACCCACTCCTCCCCAAATAAACATTAAACTATTGATTGTATCCATGGGTTATTTGTTTGTTAATTTCTTTTCTCTTTGCTTTCAGTTTTATATACCGCATATGAGTGAATTTATACAGTTCTTTGTTTTTTCTGACTGGCTTATTTCACTAAGCATGAGGATCTCCAGGTCCATCCATTTTGTTGCAAATGGCAATATTTCATCTTTTCTTATAGCTGAGTAATATTCCATTGTGTATATGTACCACAGCTTCTTTATCCAGTCATCTGTCACAGGGCACTTTGGTTGTTTCCATGTTTTGGCCACTGTGAAAAGCGCTGCGATGAACATTGGGGTACATAAGTCTGTGCGGACAAAGGTTTTCAAGTCTTTTGGGTAGATCCCCAGAAGGGGGATTGCTGGGTCAAATGGTAACTCCATTCCCAATTTTCTGAGGAACCTCTACACTGCCTTCCACAGTGGCTGTACCAGTTTGCACTCCCACCAGCAGTGTACCAGAGTTCCTTTTTCTCCATATCCTCTCCAGCACTTGTTATTCCTTGTCTTGTTGATAATAGCCATTCTCACAGGTGTGAGGTGATATCTCATTGTGGTTTTGATTTGCATTTCCCTGATAGCTAATGAGGATGAGCATTTTTTCATATGTCTGCTGGTCATTTGTATTTCTTCATGGGAGAAGTGTCTGTTTAGTTCTTCTGCCCACTTTTTAATTGGGTTGTTTGTTTTTTTGTTGTTAAGTCTTATTAGTTCTTTATATATTCTAGATATTAGACCCTTATTTGATGCGTTATTTGCAAATATTTTCTCCCATTCAGATGGCTGTCTCTTTGCCTTGTTGATGATTTCATTTGCTGTGCAGAAGCTTTTTAGTTTGATATAGTCCCATTCATTTATTTTTGCTTTTACTTCCCTTGTCTTTGAGGACAGGTTCATGAAGTCTTCTTTGAGTCCTAGGTCTATAAGTTTAGTACCAATGTCTTCTTCTATACAGTTTATTGTTGCAGGTCTTATATGAAGGTCTTTAATCCATTTTGAGTTAATTTTTGTATATGGAGAGAGTTCACAGCTCAGGTTTATTCTTTTGCATATGTTTTTCCAGTTTTCCCAGCACCACCTACTAAAGAGGCTGTCTTTTCCCCATTGTATGTT
>PVJL010020359.1:0-12202 GCA_004026885.1 Lyroderma lyra
CCTCTTCTGAATTCTACTCATGCATCACAATTCCTGGACTTTTAAGAGCTGCCAGGAAACTCATTCATTTAGTAAACAGTGATTAAATATCTACTTTATTCTGGGTACTATGTATAAGAAGTGGAGTCTAAATTAAAAATTCAAACTCTCTCAGCCCTCAAGGATGACAGAGCCTAGTGGGGGTGGGAAGATAAAGAAAGTATAACACAACATGTAAAGCATTTTATTTATTTTATTTCTGTGACTTCAACTCCACATCATTAATATTGTATAAATATAGTAGTATTGATTTACATAGTCCTATTATTACTGATTAAATTTTCTGCTTGCTTTCTTATATATCTCTTGAAACTTTTAAAATACCTTTATTTAGTAGGTATTTTGCTAATAAATAGTGTTGTCTTTAATATGAAAGTGTCTTTTTTTTAATTGAAAGATCAATTTCCCAGTTCCAAATTCCTAGTTTGACATTGGTTTTCCCTCAGTCTTTGATGATGGTATTTCACTGTTTTCTGACTGCCATTCATTGACTGGGTGAATTCAGCTGCATTCTAATGATAGTTCCTTTCTAGATGATCTGTTTTTCTTCTGTGGTTACTTTTAAGGTCATCATTTGTCTCTGTTTTCTGACATTCTAGTGAAATATGAAGCATCACGGGTCTTATTTTATTCATAGTGTTCTGTAAACATTTGCTTAATCTTTAGCAATAATCTCTCTACATCATGCCTCCCTCCATGTACTCCCTTATCACATTCTGGGACTTTAACTAGACTAATGTTAAACTTCTTCATTCAGTTACCGTATACACTGTGGTAGGCAGAATAATGGCTACACCAGTATGTTCAAACCTGGATCCCCAGAACCTGTGAATTTGTTACCATGTACAGCAACAGGGACTTTGCAGCTATGATTAAAGGCATGCATCTTGGAATAGATTATTCTGAATGGGGGTAGGGGAGACTAATCTAATCACATAGGTCCTTAAAAGTGAAGATGACTGAGTAAGTGTGGGTCAACTGGAGCATTGCATTTATCTGTAGTAATTTCTACATCTCCTAAAATATAATAATCCTTGTCCATTTTTATCCTTTAATTTAGTGGTGAGTTGATTTCAATTTTTAATTAAATGATTTAAAGTTTAAATATCTTTGTATTCTTGAGATGCTTAACTTGGTCAAGACAATTCATAGTTTTAGAGTCTATTGGTGGATACTATTATATAATACTATATAACATATGTTATATATACATATATACACAAAATAACATTATTCTCAGGATTTTCACACCTAATTTCCTAAAGGTGATTTTCCTATAATGCACTTTTTTATTTATTCCCTAACTGGCTTTAGGATCAATGTTATTCATGCCTAATAAAAGGCGTTCTATGGCTTTCCTTATATGTCTCCATACTTTTGAATATTTAATATAACATCATGAACCTTCCTTGAAAGCTTAGTAGAACTTATCTATAAAAGGTTCTGGATATCTTTGAAAGAAAACAGAATTTTACAACCACTTTAACTTCTTGTTTGTAGTTAGTCTTTTCCATTGACATAAATCCTAAGATTTTTTAAATCTGCTATATCTGCAGTGACACATTTACTTGAGATGACTCTATTTTGTTCTTAATTAAGTTCACCTATTTTATTTTTTTTCCAATAACAAGCTGTCATCAGCAGGCTGGGCAATCACCAGTGGCAGATGCCAGATCTGCCTTGGTGAGTGGAAAGTCACATTGATGAGCCCATGCAGGCTCAGAGTCATTACTTTGTACAGGGTCTCCATGAGCAAGCTGGGGAGAGACTGAGTGACACCATCCACAAGGCACCATCCCCATCGATTATAGCAGCCCCACCAGATGGATACCCTCTGCTGGTATCCACATGCACACCAGTATCTTCTCCCACTCTGCCCATGACAAGAGCTCTATGAGCACATCTCTCCTCCAGCTCTCAATTTTCCAAATTTACTCTCCTCTAGTTCCTGACTGTCCAGCCAACCCATTAGCTACTGCCAAGGCATCATTCACACACTACTCAGGGGCATCTTTCACACTCTGCCCATTCTAGGATTTTGATTCCTGGTTCCTGGTTGACAGCCATTTCCAAAGCTCTTCTGGTTCAGCTCCCAGGTTACTGCTCTTGCTTTATTCTTTTCTTTATAACTGAATCACGGGCATATATTTCTTTGGATTTTTTTTCTTGGATTTTTTTTTTTCAATTGCAGTGATTGTTTTTTCAATTTAGCATTTATAAGAGCTTTCAGTAAAAAGAAGTCTATGTTAGCTTAAATAGAATTGTTTCAAAAATCTAGAAAAGTATATTTTCATGAAGGACAACACCTGTCAACAAATAATAAATGGAGCCACTTTAAAATGGAGGCAGAACTGCCATCCCAGAAGAACTACTTTGCACATCTTATGCCTCAAACCTTTGAAATGTTAAGAGGCCTAAGACAACATGGTGTTCCAAAGATTGAGATATGTTTTCATTAAGGAAAATGAAAATAACTTTGTCCTGCTTATTTCAGAATGGAAATAGAGAAAGAAAGTGTCTTACCTCTTATAATTAAGCAGGCTAAGGTTAAAATGTTATTTTAAGGGTTTTTTAAAAAATTAATTAAGCTTTAACATCAATGATGTATTTATGTAAAGGTAGAACTTAATGTTATTTCTCTGCTAAAAGCAACAAAATTTTCCATTCTATTGGTGTGTTCTTAATAAGAAATTATAAAGGGAAAGCAAAGATTTTATGTTTTATTTATATGAATTCCTGTGTTCTTTATCATGAGGTCTTTAATTGCCTTGGTAAACCAAGTCTTCCTAATATTAAAAAAGCTAAACTTTTGCTTACAACTATGTAACCTTATGTATTTGTCTTTAAGATCTATTGTTGTTACTTTGGTTAAATGCATAATTAAGTATTGTTTTATTAAGTGTTATTCCCAATGACTTATGATTCTATTTGATGAAATACTTAATAAATTTTTTATATGTTTGACAAACCTCCCAAGATCAGATTCTAAATTGTCTTATTGTCCTAGGAATAATTTTGGGATGTTCTAGAAGGCCCCTATAACATTTTAAAGAAAATTTCTCTCTCTTCATAAAAGGGGGAAATTAAACTATTTAGGCTTATTTGGTATATTAAATACATGGGAAGCACTTTCAAATAAATGATGCTAAATCTTTTATTATATATATGTAGATATGTTATTATGAATTTCTAAAAATTATATAAAATTCCTAAAATGCAGACATGTCCTGGGAATGCTAAAAAGCTAAAAGTCTTTCTTTGTCCCTTAAAGTTGTAACTTTTATCATGTCTTTGAAATGTAGACAATCGGGAGCTAAATAAAATACTACCTAGAGAGACTGAAGGAAATAAAATGTGGCCTTTTGAAAAAAGACTGCAGGAGAAGAAGGCAAGATGGTGACTGGAGAGGAAGTCCCTAAAGCCTCTCCCAGAAAACACAACTGAACTGCCAATCAGGAGTCAAGAAAGAGGACCCTGAGTGATAAAACGGCTGTTGAGAAATCCACAAATTGCAAATAAACACCTGAAGGTTGAAGAGAAGGGGGCGAGTAGGGGAGAGGGAAGGGAGCAGAGACGGACTGCAACAGGACACAATCGCTGCTGACTATTCAAAGCAGCACAGTGTGTGGGAGGGGAGAGACCACAGGGGAGCTGGGCTTTGGACCGGGGATGGAGTTTGGGAGCCAGCCTCTAGAACTTTTGAGTGGTAGAAGGGCTGAACGAGGACTCTGAACTGCAAAGATGACACCCCAGCTCTAGGCCCCCTGGAGACCTACACAGGGCTGCAGTTCCTGTTCCCAGCATGCTACAAAGGTGACCTTGCTCTTTCAGGCCAGGCTGACAGCTTTGGATTTTTGGACCGTGTACTACCTCATGCACTCCAGGGTTCTGAAAGCAGTGTGAGCTTGTAGACAGCCAGATGCTGAATCAGGGCTAGGAAAAAAGACTGATTTGATAGCATTCACCCAAGGCAGCAGAAACAAGGCTTGGAACAGCTTCTCCAGGAAAGGGCAGAAAGCAGAGCCCCCCTTGGAGTGCCTTTTGTTGGCCTCTCCCCAGGATATATGCACATAGCCTACAAAATCAGTAGGAGATCAGAAACAAGAAATAAACAACCCCACTCTCTCCCAAAACTTGACCCCAGTGCCACCTAGTGTCTGCCTACAACAAGACACCACAAAAGCAATAATCTGGGCACTGAACATAAAGCCCTCATGACAAAGAGGAAGAACCCAGCAGACAGGATGAATTCCTTATAAACTAAAACTCCTCAGAAAGAACATGAAATTTATGGAGAAGACAGCTTCTTAGAGCTGGAAGGGTCTGATTTAAGTGACAGAGAATTTAAAGCAGCCATTCTAAAGGCTGTGAGAGAAATGAAAACCTATTGGCAGAACACCATAGCTGAGATAAATAACATAAAAAAGGATATGAACAACATAAAAAAGGAACTCTGTGAACAAAAAGAACAATTTAACAAAGAAATTCAAAACATAAGAAAGATTGAGATGGAAATGCGAGAAATAAATAATACCATAAAAGAAGTGAGAAATCTGTGGAAGACAATGTGGAGGTCCCTCAGAAAATTGGGAATGAAACTAACATTTGATCCAACAATCCCCCTTCTGGGGAATCTACCCAAAAGACTTGAAAATCTTAGTCCACAAAGACTTATGTACCTCAATGTTCATTGCAGTGCTGTTCACAGTGGCCAACACATAGAAACAACAAAAGTGCCCTGCGACAGATAACTGAAAGAAGCTGTGGTACATATACACAATGGAATATTACTCAGCTATAAGAAAAGATGAAATAACTGCCATAGGAAACATAACCAACCAGATGGAGGAAAGAATTAGTGATATTGTAGATCAGAACATGGAAACAGCTCAGAAAGAGGAAGAGAAGGAATATAGAACCAAAAGGATTAAAGGAACTCTGCAAGAAATATCCGACTCCAATGGACAAATCAACATCAGGATAACAGGAATAGAAGAGGGGGCAGAGAAATCTACAGAGAGCATACTCTAAATTGTAGATGAGAACTATGGAAAGATCTGGAACCCCAAGTTAAAGAAGAAAACAGGTCCCCCAGATACCTGGACCATAACAGATCTCCAAGATACATGGTACTAAAAATGTCCAAAACTAAAGACAAAGAGACAATTCTCAAGGCAGCCACGGAAAAAATAATTATAACCTTTAGAGGAAAACCCATCAGGCTGGCATCACATTTCTCAGCAGAAACTCTGCAAGCAAGGAGAGAGTGGAATTCAATATTCAAAAATTTTAAAGAGAGGAACTTCCAGCCAAGAATAAATTATCCAGCAAAATTAGCTTTCAGATAAAAAGGTGGAATAAAGACCTTCTCAGACAAGCAGAAGCTGAGGGAATTTACCAGTACGATGCCAGCACTCCAAGAAATATTGAAGGAGGCTCTTTGACCTGAAACAAAACATTAAGAAAAATGGAACAAAGTTGAGACAACTAGAAAGAAACAAAAATAAACAATCAAACAAACAAACAAAAACAAAGAAATAAGTAATGGCCACAGGAAATCCTCACATATCGATCATCACTCTAAATGTTAATGGACTGAACTCACCAATAAAAAGACACAGAGTAGCAGACTGGATTAAAAAACAGAACCCATCCATATGCTGTCTCCAAGAAATACACCTCAGCCATAATGACAAAAACAGACTCAGAGCGAAAGGATGGGAAATAATACTTCAAGCAAATGGTAACCAGAGAAAAGCAGGAGTTGCCATACTGATATCTAATAACATAAACTTCAGGTTAAAGACAAGGATGGACATTACGTAACGATAAAAGGCACAATACAACAACAAGAAGACTTGACTCTAATTAATATATATACTCCCAACCCGAATGCACCAAATTATACAAAGAAACTACTAACATATTTGAAAGGAGAAACTGATGAATACACAATGAATACATTGTGCAAGACTTAAACACCCCATTAACAGCCATGGACAGGCCATCCAAACAGAAAATAAAAAAGGAAACATCAGCTCTAAATGACACATTACAGCAATTGGACATAATTGACATTTACGGGAAACTTCATCCAGCAAAAAGACTATTCCTTCTTTTCTAGTGCACATGGAACATTCTCAAGGATACACCACATGCCTAAGCAAATTCAAGAAGATCGAAATCATACCAAGTGTATTCTCAGACCACAAAGCTTTGAAATTGGAGATCAACTGTAAAAGGAAAGCAGAAAGAAACACATATACATGGAGATTAAACAACAGCTTATTAAAAAGGACTGGATAAAAGAACAAATAAAAGATGAGATTAAAAAATATATAGAAACTAATGACAATGAAAATACAATGTATCCGAATTATTGGGACACAGTGAAAGTGGTGATAAGAGGGAAATTTATATCACTACAGGCCTATCTTAAGAAACAAGAAAAATCACAACTAAACATCTTAACATCCCATCTTAAAGAACTAGAAAAAGAAAATCAGACAAAACCCAAAGGCAGAAGAAGGAAAGAAATAATAAAAATTAAAGCAGAGCTAAACCAATTAGAGAACAGAAAGACAACAGAAAAAATTAATATTACGAAGAGCTGATTCTTTGAGAAAGTTGACAAACCCCTGGCTAGACTAATCAAAGGATGAAAGGAAAGGACACAAATATCCAAAATTAGAAATGAAAGGGGAGAAATTACCACTGATACCACAGAAATTCAAAGGATTATAAGAAAATATTATGAAGGACTTTATGCCATGAAATTTAACAACCCAGAAGAAACGGACAAGTTTCTAGAAACTTATAGCCTACCAAGACTGAACCAAGAAGAACTGGATAATCTAAATGGACCAATCAATAGCAATGAGATTGAAATGACTATCCATAATCTCTCTAAAGGCAAAAGCCCTGGACCAGATGGTTGCACCAACAAGTTCTACCAAGCATTCAAAGAATTAATGCCTATCCTCCTCAGACTCTTCCAAAAAATAGAAGAGGAAGCAATACTTCCTAACTCATTCTATGAGGCCAACATTACCCTAATACCAAAGCCTGGCAAAGACAACACAAAAAAAGAAAACTATAGACCAATATCTCTGATGAACACAGATGCAAAAATCCTGAACAAAATATTAGCAAATATAATACAATCAAAAAGATCATATGTCATGATCAAGAGGGATTCATCCCAGGAGCACAATGATGGTTCAACATATGAAAATCAATCGTATGATACACCACATAAATAAAATCAAAGATAAAGACCATATGGTCATTTCAATTGATGCAGAAAAAGCTTTCAACAAGGTACAACATTCATTTATGATCAAAACACTAAATAAAATAGGTATAGAAGGAAAGTATCTCAACATAATAGAGGCCATATATGACAAACCCTTGGCTCACATCATACTGTGTGGGGAAAGGCTGAAACCTATTCCCCTAAAATCAGGAACATGACAGGGATGGCCCCTGTCACCACTGTTATTTCGTAAACTACTGGAAGTTCTAACCACAGCAATCAGGCAACAGAAAGGAATGAAATGTATCCAAATTGGGAAAGAAGAGGTCAAATTGTCACTATTTGCAGATGACATGATCCTTTATATAAAAAATTCCAAAGATTCCACCAGGAAACTATTAGAAACAATTAATGAATATAGCAAAGTTGCAGGATACAAAATCATTGTAGAAAAATCAACAGCATTCCTTTATACAAACAATGAATCCACAGCAAAAGAAATGAGTGAGTCAATTCCTTTTGCTATCACATCAAAAAGAATGAAATACCTGGGAATTAACAAAGAACATGACAGACTTATACACAGAAAACTATAAGACACTTTTGAAAGAAATTCGAACAGACTTTAAGAGGTGGAAAAATATCCCCTGTTCATGGATAGGAAGACTTAACATTGTTAAAATGGCCATTCTGCCCAAAGCAATCTACAGATTTAATGCAACATCCATCAAAACCCCACAATCATACTTTCTTGAAATAGATAAAAGAATTATTAGATTTATATGGAACCATAAAAGACCTCAAATTGCTAAAGCAATACTACATAAAAAGAATAAGGCTGGTGGCATTACACTTCCTGACTTTTATTTATATTACAAAGCATCATTAGTCAAAACAAGTTGGTACTGGCAGAAGAACAGAAATATAGAACAATTGAATAGAACTGAAAACCCAGAAATAAACCCACAAATTTATGGACAAATAATTTTCGATAAAGGCGCAAAAAACATACAATGGGGAAGGCAGCCTCTTTAGTAGGTGGTGCTGGGAAAACTGCAAAAACATAGCAAAAGAATGAACCTGAGCTGTGAACTCTCTCCATATACAAAAATTAACTCGAAATGCATTAAAGACCTTCATATCAGACCTACAACGATAAACTGTATAGAAGAAAACATAGTTACTAAACTTATAGACCTAGGACTCAAAGAAGACTTCATGAACATGTCCTCAAATGAAAGGGAAGTAAAAGCAAAGATAATTGAATGGGACTATATCAAACTAAAAAGCTTCTGCATAGCAAAAGAAACCATCAACAAGGCAAAGAGACAGCCAACTGAATGGGAGAAAATATTTGCTAATAACTCATCAGATAAGGGTCTAATATCTAAAATATATAAAGAACTAATAAGACTTAACAACAAAAAAGCAAAGAACCCAATTAAAAAGTGGGCAGAGGAACTAAACAGACACTTCTCCCACAAAGAAATACAAATGGCCAGCAGACATATGAAAAAATGCTCATCCTCATTAGCTATCAGGGAAATGCAAATCAAAACCACAATGAGATATCACCTCACACTTGTGAGAATGGCTATTATCAACAAGACAAGGAATAACGAGTGCTGGAGAGGCTTTGGAGAAAAAGGAACCCTCATACGCTGGTGGTGGGAATGCAAACTGGTACAACCATTGTGGAAGACAGTGTGGAGGTTTCTCAGAAAATTTGGAATGGAGC
This sequence comes from Lyroderma lyra, assembly GCA_004026885.1. NCBI lineage: Eukaryota > Metazoa > Chordata > Mammalia > Chiroptera > Megadermatidae > Lyroderma > Lyroderma lyra. The sequence continues at coordinate 9,033 of PVJL010020359.1, forward strand.
TACCATTTGACCCAGCAATCCCCCTTCTGGGCATCTACCCCCAAAACCTGAAAACCTTTGTCCACAAAGACTTATGTACCCCAATGTTCATTGCAGCGCTGTTCATAGTGGCCAAAACATGGAAACAACCAAAGTGCCCTGCGACAGATGACTGGATAAAGAAGCTATAGTACATGTACACAATGGAATATTACTCAGGTATAAGAAAATATGAAATATTGCCATTTACAACAAAATGGATGGACCTAGAGATCATCATGCTGAGTGAAATAAGCCAGACAGAGAAAACAAAGAACTGTATGACTTCACTCATATGCGGAATATAAAACTGAAAGCAAAGAAAAAAGAAATGAACAAACAAACAAATAGCCCATGGACACAATCAATAGTTTAATGTTTATTTGAGGATGAGTGGGTCAGGGAGGGGAGAAAGTGGAGGGGGTGGGAGAGGAAGTGGCGAAGATAAATATATGGTGATGGAAAGAGAAGTCACATTAGGTGGTGAACTTATTACACAACAAGTTGACAGTGCACTGTAGAATTGTATGCCTGAAACCTATGTAATCCTTGCTAACAGATGTCACCCCAATAAGTCTAACAATAAAAATGAATTTAAAAAAAATAAAAACAAAACAAAACAAAACAACAAAAATAACAAAACAAACAGACTGCAGTATAAGTTTCCTTGCAGAAATTAATTTGTAATAGAACTTAGGCTTATTTACAAAACTATTAAAAGTTAATATGGATGAAATAAAATGACTGTATGTGAAAATAGGATGTATGTTTTCAGTAAAAGATATGAAGTGTGAAGATGCATTTTTGTTGAGGGAAAGGAAAATAGAACTTGTTTTCTGGATAAGGTAAGATATAAAGAATATGGGGTTGTGTTTGTTTTGTTTTGGTTTTGTTTGCTTGTTTTTGGTAAATAAAAAAGAAAGGGATTTTTTTCTAAACTAGAATGATTATTTCAAAATAAAAAAGGAAAACATAAGACAAAAACTGAAAGGTACAAATTAGTTGCAGAAAATTTGTGGTGGAGGGAACTTGAGAAAAGAATTTTATATATGATGAAACTAAGACTGGAATGGATAACTAAGTCAATTACATTATTTATATGAGTGTTGCCTGGAACAAATCCAGCCACTGTCAATATAATGAAAACAGTTTGTGGCTGGATACTTTCCAGACAGTCGTCATATATCTATGTATATGAACTCTCACCAGACTGTTAACCATGACCATTTTTAAGTCTTTTGCCATTTACAGACAATTATAATATTACTCTGATGCTTTGCCAAAATATACTCATATACCTACAAATGTGTTTCATTTTCAAAGATTCATTAAAAGTACTCTAAAGTATAGTTTTCTAATAACTTTCAAAACAGCACTGAACTGAGTAATGATTTACAGAATTCTAAGGAAAAACTGGATTCATGGGACTATTAACAAGATCAAACAAGAATCACCAAGAATTAATAACATGGGACTAAATGAACTAGTAAGGATGATTATAATTTTTATAACTTTTTATATAAAATTTTACTGGTTTTTAATCCCTGTTTTCTGGGTATAAGAAAAATGTTTCCTAAGCCACCCATAAACTACAGCAATTTGGAAAATTAAACCTTTGTAAACAAAATTACAACATTTAACTTTTCCTTCCTGCCTGATGCCTCCAGGTTTCAGGTTCTCTAACTAATCCTTGTCCGATCAAACTTAAGGGTGTTGACTCCCGGGTTCATGGTTCCTAATTTAAGGAAGCTCTTGCACCTAACTGAATTGCTTAACCCACAGAACCTTTGAAACGAAAAATTACTAGGAAATGAAGCAGATGGCATCTGCTGTGGATGGCTAGCCCAGATTCGGACCAGGCCTGTGTAATCTATACCTTCCTAATTTCCTATTTTTCTTACTTTAATTCCTTCCTATCTCACAAAAATATGAGAGGCCAAGCACTCACTATAATCATTGTTTGCTCTTTCCCCCTCAGTTTCTGGGAAGGTAACCCCACATTGGGCACCATCTTCAAACCTACTTCGCAGGTCCACGTGTGCACCTGGTCACACACACAGTCAAGGGTGTTTAGTGCCCAGTGATGTCAGTCAGCCCCAGTGAAGGGGCCAGATTTGGAAGAGTAATGTTTCCCTGGGCAGGTATCATAATGAACAAACACATGATTATCAACATATCAAAAACCTTAGAAGACATTGTTGGAGCTACCACTAAAACAATAGCCAACCAGGAAAATTCTTTATGTGAATTATATTAGACAATAGGATTGCTCTTGACCATATCCTAAGCAAGGTGGGGCTTGCTCTGCTGTTAATACCTCCTGTTGTACTTAAATAAAAGACTTCTGGTAACATAGAGATGGAACTAAATAAAATCTGCCACCAACTAAATAATTAAATACAGTGCCCACTGACACCTCAAGGTTCTTTAATATCTTCAACTAACTGCTCTCACTTGTGGCCTCCTGGTTCAAATCTATTCTTCAAATTGAACTTGACATTTTGTTTATTATAAAATCCTTGCTGTTATAAAACTGTTTGTTTTGCATGTCTTGATGTTACAAGGACACCACTCTGCTAACTAGTTGCTCAATGTTTTTGGGATGATCACTAAGGCCTGTGAGACACTATGAGAAACCTCAAGAAACTGCAGAAGGTGTTTGCCCTTAAGGGATCATTTCAGTAAAGCCTTCCTCTGTCCTGGCCCTTCTGTTACCCAAATGTAGCCTAAGACCTTAAAACAAAAACAAAACACCTTGCTAACAGATGTCACCCCAATAAGTCTAACAATAAAAATGAATTAAAAAAAACACTTTCCCTGCTACGTGGGACATGACAGACCAGGAATGAGCTTTCCTGGCAAGGAGAAACTGACAGCAGCATGACAGACTGCAAATGAGCCATCTGACAATGAAGGACCAGTGATGCTTTTAATACCTGACCAGTGCTGCTTTCCAATGGTTCACCAGCCATGCTTTCAAGGGGAGGTGTTGATCAAAAGGGAGGAAATGTCAAAAAAATGAACAGAGTCTCTTTAGAATGGAGCAGGAGCTGCTATCCCAAAAGAAATACCTTGCACGTCTTATGCCTCAAACATTTGAAATGTTAAAATAGGACAAAAAACTTTCAACTGGGCCTAGGGCAACATTGTAT
>PVJL010020360.1:0-12191 GCA_004026885.1 Lyroderma lyra
CCCTGCTGATGTCCATCTGTGCTTGCAGCCGCTCCCCAGCGCTCGCATCACCGCCTCAGCCCCACCTCAGACCACCAGGCAGTAGCTTCTCATGAGGGACACAGCGGCCTAGACCCCTCGCACGCGCCGTTCACGATGGGGTTCGCGCTCCCGTGAGAACCTGATGTCAGCACCGAGCTGACAGGAGGTGGAGCTCCGGGGGGTCGGGAGCGATGGGGAGGGGCTGTCAGTGCCGATGGAGCTTTGTTCACCTGCACGCCGCTCGCCTCCTGCTGGGCGGCCGGGTTCCCAACAGGCCACCGACCGGTACTGTTTTGTGACTCGGGGGGTTGGGGACGCCTGGAGTAATAGATTGAATGCAGAAGCAGATATAATTGTCCGTATACGAGGGCGACGTGAAACACAGAGGCGTTTACGCTGGGTTTTTCCGGACAACTTTTGTACAGTGTTGCCATCTACCAACAACCTAACGAGCGCCGGAGCAGCTAACACAGGGCAAAGCTGCTTTCTGAGCACAATGTGTTACCAAGGACAAAGAGGGTCACTGCACAGCACCAAGGGCATGTATTTGTTTAAAAGACAGCAAACTCATGCACGCGTGCACCTGCTGACATAACTTCAAAATCCGAGGAGAAAAACTGTCATGATTGCAGTGAGAAATAGGGCAATGCACGATTGTAGCCGAAGACTGTAGCGCACCTTCCCAGTTTCAGACAAAATGGTCAGAAAGCCAGTGAGGACATTAAAGTGTTGAACAACTCAATGAACCACATGACCTGACGGGCACTCGCAGAACACTCCCAACCGTGACAGAACGTAGGCTCTCTTCCAGGGCACGTGGGAATGTGGCCAAGACAGAGCACGCTCTAGGCCAGAAAACCGTTCTCGATGAATTTACGAGGATTTAAGTAAAGAAAGTGCGAGTGTGTTCTCTGACCCCGGAGGGGTCACGCCACACACCCTGGGAGAACAGCTGCCCCCACCCAGCTCCCCCCCCCCCCGCCCCCGGGGCTTCCTTGAGCCACAGGAAGGAAGCCGGTGACGGACAGGCCGGGGGCGGGTCCACGGCAGAGCCAAGGGCTGCTCCCAGCTGTGCTGCAGGGCTCCCCGTGGGAAGGGGAGGCGCATCTCCAGGGAAGCCAGCATCCTCCCAGCCTCTGCTCCGGCCCACCTGCTCCCCACCTTCCCCTCCTCCGAGAGCACGTTCCCAGAATCCCCATCGGAGGCTCCGCTTCGAAGGAACCTGGGATAAAGCTAGGTGTTCCTTAACGATTACTCACCACTGCTGATATTTAAGGGACAACCATTCCAACTTGCTTTTCTGTTTGAACCACGGGAGGCAGTCAGCTGTAAGCAGCAGCTTACACAGTGACGAGCACACGCGCGCGCACCCACACACAGATGGGAAATGGTATTTCACGTTTGTATTTAATTCCATGGGAAACCCTGTACACACGAGCTCACTCTTCCTGCATCCTTGCAAAAAACACCACTGACACCAATTTCACTATTGTTCCTGCTTCCTGTGCTGATAGTGTCACCATTGTCTTTCTGTTTTTCGCTCACTTTAAGGATTGAGCTCTCCACGCACACGCTGCTTGGATTCTCTCTAAAATACGGCGCGGCTACGAGGAGGTAGGACCACATTTCTTGCCTCCTCTTCACCATTCGATTTTGCAGCAAACTCCTAATAAAGTAGCCCTCAGAGGTCACTTGGCAAACGTTAAGTGTCTTGAACTAATTGCAAGCAATAAAAAAAAAAAATCCGAAGAAATAGCATTATTATGATCTCTGCCACATTTGAATGGAGAAACGCGAAAGCAGTCTCCAGTCCATCATGATCCTCGTAAAATGAACCGTAACATCTCCCGAAAGCGCATCGACTGCCACTGTGCTCATCAGTATAAAAGCGTTGTCCCATCTAGTTTTTAGAACATTAACCCAAATGCATTAGAATACGGGGAGTGAAATTAAAAAATAATGCCCTGGAGGCAAATTTTGATCATATACACTTTGAGTTAAGGTTTCGTGTTGGCTCACACAATGGAAGGCACCGCCCGTAGCACAGGGATCGTTAGGCACAATGCAGGTTAGAGCCCCACAGACAGCAGAGTGCCACGATGACTGCGAAGCTGTGTGTGAGCTCAGAACGACAACGGAGTTACAAATGAGACGCTGAGGTGACATGCCTCAGAAAACAACGCGCTTCTCAAATAGTGACACCATCTCCTACCTGAAGTCAGCTCCTGCTCTTCTACCATTTTCCGGAACCCCAGGATCTGGACACATGTCAGAGACCAAAGCGACCCCGCCTTGACTCACTGTAATAGAAAGAAACATTGTTAATTAACATCTTGTGGCTCTTGGGGAAATACCCAGAGAATAAACTTACATTAGGCAGATTTAGTTCTTAAACGATTATGACTTAAAATGTGATTTCTTTAAAAATTAAGGGAGTTTAGCTACATTAAAAGAAACCTTTATTGTTATTCCTAAAAAACAAAGACTCCTTATCTAGTGAAAAGATTTCAACATTCTTTGGTGTGAACCTTAATTCTACTGAAGAGGTCAAAATTGAATTTTAAATAAATTGCTCACTGTGACCAAACTTAAGACAGGCCACAATGAATGGCATGATGGGAAAAAAACGCAGCATGGTGGGAAAGCCTAAGTTTACAGGGAAGAAAGATTTCATTCATCCCTGGCAGATGAAAGAGAGCTATCAATTATCTATTAAGATCTGGACAAGCGCTATTTTAAATGAAAATACCTATCGTATTTTCAACTTCGAACACGGTTGTCTTTGAATGAAGAGAAGCTCTCAATTTCCCGTACAGACGGGCGCCTCGTCTCCTGCATCTGTCCCGGTGGGACATAGTGTAGTCACAGAGCAGTGTGCTCAGGGCGCGTTTCCTTCTGAGAGAGGGCGGCTGCCACCCATCCCGCCCCATCTGATTTGTCTACTCCCACCGAGGCTGGTGTGGAAGGAGGTGGTCTCGATTCGCCCACAGACCTCCTCTCGTGGGAATGCACTGAGTCACAAAGCCCGCTGCTAAACCAAGTTCCAGAAAGAAAGATGGAAGGGCCTTTCCTCACTGTCATTTAAAAGTAACCTGCAAGTTGGGCAGCGATGTCAGTGCGGTGGCAGAACCAGTAGCTCTGGGCATTCGTCCCCCACCCGCCAACTCAAATAACTGCTCAGGAGCTCTGGAACTATGCAAAGGTCCACAGCAACCCAACAACTGCCCGAGAAGGAAGCAGCCACGTTTCCCAGAGGCAGGAAATGCCGCGGGATTTCTGCTCGTCCTTGTCCCACACTGGCCCTGAGATGACACAGTGCAGGGAAGAGGAAGTGGCCTCTCCCCAGTTCCCTTCCCGAGGACAGAGGTGCTCAGGGGAACTTGTCTGCCATGTCCAGCGTGTCTGCAGGCTGCTCAAGGGATGGGCCTCCATCTTGCCTGGCTTGGGGCTCAGACAGGGAAGCGAGTGGGTGCCATGGAAGGCAACGGTGGACAAAGCTGCATTTAAAAACTGCACAGGGACTGCAGCCATGTGGGCAGCAGGGAGGAGACTTTAAAGGCAGAGGAATCTACCAGGATGTCTAAGAACCTGAGAAAAAGCTGGGGTGCGGCTTTGGGGAAATTAAGATATTTGAGTACCTCGGGAGGGTGAAGGGAACACACACTCACACCCAGAGAGGATGATACATGCCCAGAAAAGACCTGAGGTCTGATGTCTTTAGTTTAGGCCGATCTCCAGGCTGAGGGGCCCACTATTTACTAAAAGTCTCCTGTCCCATTCTGCAGCCTGGGAAAGGTTGCTGTTTCTTTCACATGCCCAATTTTTACAAGGTTCACAAGATAACACAAAAGAAACAGGAAAAAGTGGCCTATTCAAAGAACAAATTTCATCCCCAGAAACAGTCCCTGAAGAAACACATGTACTGGATTAACTAGACAAAGACTAAACAACCATCTTAAATATGACTCTGAGTAATTCATAGATAATAAGCATGTTTGAAATTTGAGAAAACACCAAGATTTAAAAACTCCAAGTAGGACACACTCAGGGAGACCCAAAACGAGACACATGAGACACTGCCAAGAGACAAAGACACAGAATCCTGAAGGCAGAAAGAAAAGCAACTCAACACCAACCAGGCATGCCTGATAAAACCATCATTAGATCTCCCAGCAGAAACTTCGTAAGGCAGAAGGCAGTGGGCTGATACATTCAAGTCCTGAAAGAAACACTGACAACTAAGAATTATATACCTAGCAAAACTGTCCTTCGAAAAATGAGAGAAAAATTAAGATGTTAGCAGACAAACAAAAGCTAAAGGAGTTCATTACTTCTATACCTGCCCTATAAGAAATGCTAAAGGGCATTTTTCAAGTTGAAGAAAGGACAGTGGACAGTAACTCAAAGCCACATGGAAATACAACGTTCTCTGATAAAGGTAAATACAGGGAGGAATATTAGAAAAACACTCTGCAAATTTGATTTGCGACTCCACATTTTTATTTTCTGCAGGATTTAAAGACAAATGCACAAAAATGATTCTAAATCTATGTTACTAGGTACCTGCTATGTAGAGATGTCATTTGTGGTAGTGACAGTATAAATGTTGGGAGTGCTGTAAAGGAGTAGAGTTTTTTGTATGTGATTGAAGTTAAGTTGGCATCAATTTAATATAGAATATCATAACTTTCGGATGTTATGTGTAATATCCATGGCAGATACAAAGAAAAGAGGATATGTAGAAGAGAGGATACGAAAAGAGAATCACAATGTGTCACTCCAAAAAAACCAACTACACACAGAGGAAGGTATTAATGGTGGAAATCAATAACAAAAAGCTATAAGACGTGTCGAAAACATGTTAAAATGGTAAAGAGTAAGTGCTTTCTTATCAATAATTTCTTTCAATTAAATAGACTCTACTCTCTTGATGGGCTAAATTAGGTCCGTCCAATATTCCTATGTTAAAGTTCTTATCCCAGCACCCCCAAATATGGCCGCATTTGGAGATGGGATCTTTGAAGAAGTAATTAAATTAAAATGAGGCCATTATGCTAGGCATAATACAGCCATGAATGCCTCTAGTTGTCCTGTTACATGGCTGGAACTTTCTCGACAGCCCTCGGACATTATGCAGACATCCATGTAAATGACATTTTCAAGGCCCTGGCTTCACAGTGACGCAGCTGATGCTCTGCGGCCTTGGACGAGGTGTGCAGGGCAGTAAGCCTTGGCTTCTCCAGTCACATCGCCCTGCTCCTGGGATTGTGAATTAAAATCCCACATGAATTTATTTGGAACAAACTATGCAGCTTGACTTGCGCTATCACGACCACGCCCCTCCCCCAGCGGAAGTGGGGATTGCCACCCCCAGGACAGTCCACGCGCCGCCTCGTCCTCATGGCGCTGTTAGTGACGGTTCCTCTCCTGCACCTGATGCGACGGTAGCGAGACGGTGTACAATCCGAGCAGCACACAAAGGTGTGTCATCCGCTGTCCATGCCACCGGGCAATGGCGGGGTACTAGTACTTAGGTTTTGGGGGGGTCAGAAGTTATCTGCAGGTTTTTTACTGTGTGTGTGTGTGTGTGGGGGCAACGCAAGCCCCCATGTTGTTCCAAGTGTCAACTCTACTTAAGGAAATTATAGAAAAATAAAACAGTGGAGACAGGAGTTACATGAGCAAAGCAACCAGAAAGCACTAGAGTCGAAGTGCTAACCAGGCACGATAATCACGACGATGGTGTAAAATTAAACGTGGACCATGTGCTAGAAACTGCACCGTTCACCCACGTTTGCGGACGGGATCCGTTCAGCCACTCCCCGAGGCAACGGCATCAGACGCGTTTTACAGGGAAGGAAACTGGAGTCGGGGTGACAGCCGGCTGCTTCCAGAACCCCAGCTTCCTGTCAGGTGCCGTTTTTCGAACTGAAGTTTAGTTTCTTCTGCGCCCTTGGGATAAACAATTGCAAACAAGCTCCATGTCCACGAGCCCCCACTTCTCGGTGAGATGCTCCTGTGACTCATTACAGAGCATTTTTACCGTCGGTGTGTTAGAGCGCTTAGGACACGTGTCGGCTGGGTCCGCTTGGAGAGCAGTCCCGACCGTGTGAAACCTTCAGAGAGGTGACCTGTGTGTTCAGCTGCTTAACAATCCGAAATGTCACTAGACACACACGTTCTGGAGCAGCAACAACACTGTCTCTGTGACCTTTGGATGACAGACCCCCCGCCCCCCTCCCAGGGCCCGTGTGCTTGGGGACACTAACCCTCAGGCTCTTCCTCTGTAATCAGTTTGGAAGACGTCAGGCTGACATTTTCTCCTTCCACATTTAGTGGACTCGGCACTGCTTTGCCGAAACGAAACGCAGCACCTCGTTTTTTGTGCACGAGGCATGTCCCTGTCACTCTGTCCCCAAAACCTAGTCGTGGACTTTAAACGCTGCTTTCAGCAACTCTGTCCTGTTGAGTCATTGGTGGTCACGCTGACTGAGCAGAGCGCCGTGTGGGACACGTCCCCGCGCACGACGCACGCTTTCGGTACTGTCCTGTTTGCACCGAGTATGTGCACTGCCCCTGCCTGGAGCAGGTTTGCATCCCAGAATGTAAGCAAATATTTACACGCTTACGGAAACAGGTAGGACGGGGACCGCTGGCATCTGAACGACAGGTCCTGCGGCATGAGGACTTTGGACAAACAGCGCGCACAGAAGTCCGCCATCACCAACGCAGTGCTCTCAGCGGCGCTGGCCCGGGTCCGAGCCGAACGGATCGGGACCGGATGACAGGGACGCGTGGCCCCTGTGAGAGCCCAGGGCTGGGTGTCCCGCCTCTGACGTAGCCCAGCGCCTGGCACACGGCACCGGGCCTGCCTCCTCCGAGCAGGTGCTGCGACCCGTGAGAGGCCGACAACCAGCGCGCCCGCCATGAGCGGTGCGTCCGGCCTTTGCCCTTCCAGGTGAAGCGGCGTCGGTCTTAGATCAAACTCTTAATTTACAGAATTTACTTTAAAAATACATTTGAGGGGCTCCCTGGTGGACTCGTGACTAGCTTTCGGGGCTCTCACCGCCACGGCCGGAGTGCGCTTCCCAGTCGGAACCAACCAACCGAGCCGATGAGCGCAAACGCGTCTAACGCGGTGACGTCTGGTAGTAACGAGCACGTTGCCGAGCAGCGCGCCACCGACTCCGCACACCGAGGACGAGGGTCTGGCTGGCACCCCACGGTGCCTGTCTGACGAGGGACGCAGAGCTCGTGTCCCCAAAACGGGCCCTTTGGGACATGACGATTTTAAGCTGCTTGTTTTCAGGAAACCAGAGACTCAGGAAGAACCTCTGACCTGTCCCCAACTGCCTCACGGAGCTGAGAGGGGACCTGCTCCCAGGAGGGACAGTCACCCTGGGTAACAGTGCTTTAATGTGACCGGGTGGGAGGGACAGGGAGGAGCGCGGGGGCGGGCGGCACCTGGGGGGGACACCAGGCGAACGGGCACCTGGGCAGGGCGGTCAGAGCCGTGACCTTCCCGGAGCCCCGGAGGCCGCGCGGGTGGGGACGGGCCCATGCGGGGACGGCACAGCCGAGGCCCCTGTGCGGAGCGCGCGTGTGACGGGGGACAGTCGCGCCTTCCCGTCCCGTGTGACCCGCACGCGGCTCCGCCCCCCGCCCCATGGATGGTCCTGGCGGGACACGCTGGGGACGCCCCGTGTTCACAGGTGTTTCCTTTCACGTATTTTACGGGACCTTGGAGTTGGCTTTTCCGGGCCGACGTGCACGCCCCGGTCATCGCTTCCATTTCCTTCCAAAACCGCGCTCGGGCGTCTGCCCAGAGGGCTGCGTCTTCGTCCTAAAGGATGCGAGAAGCTTGGGAAGTAAAACGGGGTAAAAAGGGAAATGAGGCGTCATCGGAGGGCGTGAGCCCGAAATGAAAGGCGGGCGCAGGTCGGAGAAAAATCGGGGCGACGGCGCGGTGACAACACTACACAGCCCAGCCCGGGCCCCGAGCGCCCCAGCTCCCAGGGCTGCCGTCCAGGACGAGCCGCGGTGTCCGCGGTGCGCGGGCTGGGGCGGGGCTGGGCAGCGGGGGCCGGCGTGTGGGGACCCCCTCGGCCGTCAGCGGCAGGGTCCCCCTGCGCCCGTGCCCCCGGGGGCTTAGGACGGCCTCCGCGGGGGGCCTGGCATCGCGCCGTAGAGAGACCGTCACCACCGGCGGCGGCTCCTCCTGAGAACGACGCGGCCTGAACGATCCGGGCGCGCTCCCTCGGCTCCAATAGTCCACGAGTCTGTCCCTGTCACTGTCCTCCTCCGGAAATTTCATCAGGAGACGCTGACACACGCTGACATCAGGAGGGCACCCCGCGGCGGACTGAGGCCGGGGGCAGGGGCCGCGAGGCCCCGGGGACAGCAGCGCGCACCTGTCAGCAGGTGCAGCCGGGTCACCGCGCAGCGAGGCAAAGGCCCAGGGAGCGGGCGGCCGACACGGGGTCCGCGTCTCACGCTGCAAACCCAGGGGCCGGCCGGAAGTCCCGCCTGTCACCCCTGAGGTCAGCGCGTTTGCGGTTTTGTTTTCAGTGTTTGTCGGGCGCCCCGAGTTGTGTTACAGCCAAACGCCGTAAGCGATGTTCTCGGACCGACCAGACCCCCCACTTCGATGCACACGAGGCAAACAATCCCCGGGACCGTCTTTCCGACGTGTCACCCGGGAATGACGCTTGCAAACGGAGCCAGTGGGTTGTGGCCAATTCCGCGTGGCTCTGCGGCGCCCATGCACACGCGGACCGACAGCCAGTGCGGGAGGCTGTGTGTCGGCGCGGGGAGGGGAGCCGGCACCCCAGCAGCCGGTGACACCACAACGTGCACGGCTCCCGCCTGGACCGGGAGCTGCGACAAGGACCGCACCCAGGAGGGACGGGGCGGGGGAGCGTGGGCGGAGCTTCAGGTTTAGCACGGGGACGCGGACGCTCCGGCCCCCCGCACGATGCGCCCTGGACCTGCCCGACGTGACCCCGAGCCTGCTCCAGCACGCAGAACGGGATCGAGGCGGAGTGAGGCCTGGGCTGGTCACACACACAGCAGTCGTGGTCCGTGTTGCACCTCCGACAGTCACTCGGAGTTTGCAAAGGTGCATTGCGGTTTCCTGACTAAAAAGTAAACGTTAAAGGTCCGGAGTTCCTAAGCTTAAGGTGGACAAGTGTATGTCAATCTGAAAACACTCAATTAGCCAACGGCAAACAGCCAGACACTTAGTATCGTTAGAGCACGTGCAAGTGCCTGACTTTGTGACATCAGACCCGCTGCTCAGGCGTCTGCGTGAGGCACAGCAGGACGCCGGACACACGTGTGCGCACTAGACGCCGAGCACTGGCTTCGTGCGCGTCGGAGCCGATGTAAAACACGGAGCGCTGAATCGCTTCAAGGAGATTCAGTATGAAATACGGAGATGAACATGCCGTCTCCCGTTTAGAACGTTTATCGTGTTCATCGGGCAGCGTCACCAGGGAGAGGTGTGGATCTGGGCCGTCCCCACCCCGTCCCCACCTGCCCAGTGGACACGTGGCCCTTGCCCCGCCCCTGGGAGCTGCCCCCCAAGCCCTGGCTCGGCCTGCCCGACCGATGCAGGCCCCTCTGCGCCCCTGGGGGCCTGGGCCCACGGCTGACCATGTGATTGCGGCGGGGGCCCCGGGCCACGTGGGACCACCGTGACCCAGACAGGGCCTGGACACCGCAGGGAGCCCCGTGGGCGGTCAGTCGTGAGCGTCCAGTCATGAGCGTCCCCAACCGAAGCCCAGGATACCGCGGCCGGGTGAGCGGCCCGGTGGCAGTGCTCCGTGCACGCTGTCACAGCACTGCCTGGGGAAGAGCGTGGGGAGGGGGGCGGTCCTGGGAGTTGGCCGCTCGCTTCCCCGGACCCCGCCCCGTGAGCCCCTGGCCGCGTGAATCCGCACCGCGTCTGTGTGCTGAAATAAAGCCTCGACGACAGTGGCCTCCCTGCGCTCTGCAAGTCCTTCGGGGAGGAACCAGACGTGAGGGCTGCCCTGCCGGTCTCGGCCCCACGTTACCCCCTAAGACAGAGGCAGTAACAGCGCTCGGCCTACGCAGCCCGCCTGCCCAGTGCCCGGATTGCCGGCGCTGGCCGTTCCGCTGACCACCCAGCAGCGATTCTTCTGCTGGTTCTCCTCTCCGAGATCCCAGGGACACCCCCCGGAGTCCGTGTCAGCCTGTCTAATGACCGGGCCGTGTTCTGAACGTCCATGTGCTGTGGCCCCAGCCCCGGCCCGCCCAGGAAGGCTCTGCGGGACGAGGGCTCCCAAACACGGACCCGACACAGGGACCCGGGCCCCTGACTGGGTCATGGTGCAACGCCGTCGTGCAACCATGAGGGGTTCGGTCCCGCGCTGCGAGTGGCAGGGACAGAGACAGAGACGGTCCCTGCTAACGCCATTGGGCTCCTCGGAGAACTGACCTCGTAAGTGCCCCCTTGCAGACCTCCAGCCCCACGTGACACTCCTTTATGGTTTAAGCTACGTCTGGAGCTGCGGGATTCGCCGTCAGACGCGCCTGCCTGGACACAGGCCGTCCCACTGGGTGGGGACGGGTCCCTGGGGAGGCCTCACAAACAGTGCGTGTCCCAGGTCCCTCCCCTAAACAGGGAGGGTGACACGTGAACACACTGTGGACAGTCACCTTGAGCCGCGGCACCGTGAAGATCGGAACTCGGCGTCCACCCACCTGCCCAACTGAAATCCGCCCCCTCCTCGCTCTGAATCCGCTTTCTGATCTTCAGCAAAGACAAGACGACGTGTCCCGACTTCCGGATGCCTCCTGGCCTGCCCAGAAGGTTCTGTGAAAGCAGAGCTCACGCGGGGGTCTGCTCTGGGGCGGAGGCGGTCCCGGGGGGCAGTGGTAATTGCTGCCGGTACCTGACGCTCGACGTGAGTCGTGACCGTAGACGTGTCCGTAGGTGGGAAGGGAAAGGACACCAACACGGCCACGTGCAGGACGGGCTCTGCAGCTGCATTCCCTCCTCTGTTCTTGCCTCCTGGCCTTCGTGCGCGCGTGCCCAGTGGCCTGCACAGTCGTCCCTCACCAGGCCGCTGGGGTCCCTGAGGACGCCCGGAGTGAGCACCAGCAGGAAAACAGTTCACAGCGCAGGAAACCAAGAACCAGCGCGACCACTTGTACAGTGGTTTGCCACCTTGGAAAGGCACGGCGTGGACACGGACCTGGACATGGCCACGCCACCTTCCCAGACGTTAGCTGTACGTGCTTCCCGCCGGAGAAAGAGGACGCTTGGTTCACTTTTTGTTTATCTGCATTTTCTCATGTTTTTCTATGCCTTCATGCTTTGTAATGAGAAATCAAAACAGAAATCTACTTTAATTTTAAAAAAGGAGGCAGCTTGTTTGAAAATAAGGGGAAATGACATTTATTAAGATAATAATCATTTCCTTTTGGGATGGAAACAGAGATCTGGGGGTTCGGGGCAGAGGAACATCTCAGGGCAGTCAGGAAGCCACTGGACACAGAGCCGCAGGGCCCGGAGGCCCACACCTCATTAGCACTTCTTTTCAACAGAGGCTCAACCTGGCGCCCTGCGGGGGAGAGAGCTGGTTTGCAGAGACTTCCGCTGTCATCAGTCTGCTCCTTGCTGATCTGGCCCTGCAGCCTTCCCCACATCCTCCCCCCTGCTGGCTCACCTCTGTGCAACCTGCCTCGGGGGTGTGGGGGGTGTGGGGGGTGTGGGGTGTGGGCGTGAGGCAGACAGTAAACAGTAAATACCAGCACCTCCAAGCTGTGCCCTGCCCTCCATGGCTGTCCCATCTTAAAGGGCCAGGCAACAGTTCTGTGAGTGACAGCCCACTCTAGCCCCTGATGTGACAGCAAAAAGAGCAGCAATTGCACCAGGGTGAGCTGGTGACACAGGGTCATTCCTGGAGCAACTTCAGAGGAAGAGGCACATGTGAGGTGCATGACCTACGACACGGCGCACGTACACATGAAGGTACCCATGAAGGTACATGAGGTGCATGACCTACGACATGGCACACGTACACATGAAGGTACATGAGATGCATGACCTACGACACGGCACACGTACACATGAAGGTACATGAGGTGCATGACCTACGACACGGCACACGTACACATGAAGGTACATGAGATGCATGACCTAC
>PVJL010020361.1:0-12202 GCA_004026885.1 Lyroderma lyra
CTAGGCTGACCAGACGTCACCGTCTGACACAGGACGGTCCTGCTGTTTTCTGTCCCGTTTAACACGGGACATCTGGTCAGCCTGCTAAGGGCCCACAGGCTGTCCTGGCTTCTCCCCCGGGGCTCTCCCGCTCCTCATCCTCAGTGTGGTGTGGGCAGCCCTGCTCTCAGGTGATCGCAGGGACTCATCAGTCCCCACAGGTCGGCTCTGTCATTATTATAGCTCCCCCCGCCCCCAGGAGTGACCTGCCGGCCAGTGCCTCCTGCTCCCATGTGTTTAAACCACCTCTGCCTCCACCCCAGGGTGTGGCCGTCGCCCTCCAGCCTGTGGCCAGAGACATCCAACCTTCCATGTTATCTAACGGGGGGCCAGCCAAACGCCCACTTCCACCATGTCATGGACTGAACTGTGTCCCCCAAATTCACGTGTAGAAGCTCTAACCCCAGTACCTCGGGACGTGACTGCAGGTGGAGACGGTCTTGAAAGAGCCTGTTAACCTGAGGCTAATCTAACCTGACCAGGGAGAAAGGTTGGGGCACGCAGAGGCGACACCAGGGACAGAGAGAAATCCCTGTGAGGAGGCAGCAAGGGGGCGGCCGCCCACACACCAAGCACAGCGACCTCAGGAGACATGAGCCCTCCTGCCGCCGTGACCTTGGACAGGCAGCCTCTGGAGCTGTGAGAGCACGATGTCTGACAGGTGGCCCGGCTGTGGTGCTGTGGGGGGGCAGCTCGGGCAGACGAAGGCAGTGACCGTCCTTCACACCCCGACGCCCGCTGACCGGCCTGCCGCTTGGTCCCAGGCGACCCGCAGATGTCGGTCCACGTCCCCTCTCTATCCGCTCTCCCCAACTGCAGCACTCTCCGCTTTACTGCCTCCTAGCCCTGCCCGTGAGAGCCTTTGTCCCCAGAGTGTGTCCCCTGCCACGTCTTCACGTCCCCCGACCATCCCAGGAGGTGCCTCACCCCCCTGGAGGGTGCCCCCCACGTAACCTGGGGGGATCTCACCCAGACGCGGCCCTGGAACAGGGGAAGCTTACTCCTTCGCTCTCATCACAGCTGCTCATGGAGCCGCATCGCTGGCTCAGTGCAGCACCTCGGATTCAAGTTCGGGGTCACTTGGTTCACACCTGACTCAACTTTCTGTGTGGATCCTGTGTGTCAGTCCGTTCCACACTTGCTTCCCCAGCACTGTGCTTTGCCCCGCAATGGGCATGCGTGTGACCTTTGCCCCGAGGTGGGCATGCGCGTGACCTTTGCCCCACGGTGGGCATGCACGTGACCTTTGCCCCAGGTGGGCATGCACGTGACCTTTGCCCCGAGGTGGGCATGCGCGTGGCCTTTTGCTCCCGGAGGTGGGCATGCACGTGACCTTTGCCCCAGGTGGGCATGCACATGACCTTTGCCCCGATGTGGGCATGCACGTGACCTTTGCCCTAGGTGGGCATGCACGTGACCTTTGCCCTGAGGTGGGCATGCACGTGACCTTTGCCCTGAGGTGGGCATGCACACAACAGGCATCTATTGTTTTCTTTGTCCAGGACCCCGTCTGAGGGCAGCATTCCCTCGAGCTATGCCTCCTCTGACTTCCCCATGCTGTTCTCCCAGGAGCGGCCTTAGATTATATGTTTGTGGGTGCCCATGCCCCTATCCCGGCCCCAGTAAGTTACGACTCTGGGTTTCCTGATTCAGGACCAGAGGCTGCGTCTGGATGGCCTCTCTCAGTGGCTACGATGGTTAAGATGTGCGCCCCAGGCGCTCTCATCAGTGACACGCAGAGGCGGAAGTTCTGACACAGAAGGAGGCGCCGGAGGAGGCGTGGGGGAGGGAGAGGAGCCCACGGAGACAGAGGAGCCAGAGCTGGAGGGGGGGGTGTCCTGCGAGGGTCCAGTGCCTGGCTGCTCCCACTTCTCTTCTGCTTCTCCGGCTTCCCTAGGGCCCCTCAGGCATCCGAGATCCCCCACCCCTCACCCCCGCGGGCTTCCAGCAACTCGCTCTCTATTGTAAGGGGGTCCTGCTGGGTTCCTGTCACTTTGAACCAGAGCCCTTTCTAATCACAGGGCATGGAATAGCGTCTCTAAATTGAATTCAAGTGTGGTTGTTTCAGAAGTGCAGCTGTGAGTTTCAAAATAACGAAATGCAAGTGTGCTGCTTTTATGCTCACACGTCTGCTAGCCGAAGTCCTGGCCCCTAGGTCCCACCAGGTGGCCTCCATGCAGGTCTGATGCGTCGACTATTTGCATACAACGGTGGCCCTAAAACACTTGGAAGTCTGACCATCGCATTGTTCAGTCGTAGCTCCCTGATGGACCCCATGGAGGGGAGGTGCCAGAACCCAGGTTTGCTGCCGTGGCCTCGGAAGCTGTGGGCGTCGGCACCGCAAGCTCAAGAACGTAGTGTGTCCACAGACCTCTCTCCTTCCTACTCAGCCCATCTGGAGCAGCCTTCCTCTCCAGCTCCCCGTGCTGCCGAGGAGTGGGGGAAATCAGCGGGCTCCTGTCTGAGAAACAGCTCAGGGCCCCTGGTGACGCGTGTCTCACTGCGTACGCCGAATTGGTGGAGGAAAAGTGTATTCCAGAGACAAACTCACCCCTCGCCTACTGTCTGGAGAGGTTTTTCCTAAGCTGCCCATGGTGGGGAGGGCCGAGGGGCGTGGGGGTGAGGAGTAGGGGGCTGGGGCCCCTCCTGCAGACCCAGCAGACACAACGCCAGGCCGCATCCCTGTGTGCAGCCAGATACCAGTCCATTAGCAGCAGGAGCAAAGATGGATTCCTCTGCTTGTATGATATCCACACATGCGACTTGGCCCTGTAATTGCAGACCGGTGCCAAAATCTGTTTGGTTCGTTTACATTTTTGTATTTATTTTAATTAAGCACCAGCAGAATGCCATTTGCAGTGGCATATTGAATACCTCCGTAATTAGCAGGACCGAACCAGAGAGAAGGGCTTCCCTCACAGTATTTTAATTAACTGCAATAGTTCAAGGACAGAATCAGAGATGGTTTCTTTATGAACGCGGAATGTGGGGGCTAGGGAATCGGGGGTGGTCCGGGAAAACCCAGCCACAAGTGCCTCTATTTTTCATATTATGTGGCTGGAGACTTTCCGGACGGCCCTCGTATTACCGCTTGTTGGCAATAACTGTCATTCTAAAAATTCAAGGATCTATCAGAATGTAGTTCTGTTTTTTATAGTCATTATCAGAAGGAAGTAAGAAAGCTTAGTAAGTGTCATGTATTAAATATTTTGAGTAAAAAAAAAAACACTATTTAAAATGGAGAAAAGGTAGAGGTTCGGATTTGCTTGAATGGGGTACATGACAGCAATGACCCCACCTGTTAGAAGTCTCATGGGTCCTGATAGCCCCCTGATCCCCCAAATGCTGGTCCTGCAAGCAGACAAGATGCATGCCATAGTCACCCCTCTTTTTTTCCTGTGTCATTGCTCATTTTCTTCTACCATCTCCCCAAAACCTCCCACCGTTTCCTAGTACTTCAAGGAAATGCAAGTTTTTCTTGTTGATCTGCTGAGCCAGAATCCACCCCCCACCCCACATACCTCAGATGCACCCCCTCATCAGCCCAAGTGTGGCTCTGTCGGTTTAGGGCACTAATGCCACTTGGCCACACTACTGATGACACAAGGAAGCAATGACTTTGCTAGGCCCCATGCCAGGGGCTTTGGACAGGGAGGGACCTTGCCTGTCCCTCCCAGCAGAGGTCCCCTCCCATCCCAGCCCAGCTCTGCTGTGTCTCCATTTAGCTCTGACAGGCGAAAGTTACAGCCTCACAGACCACCCTCAGCTGCTGCCGAACACAAAGAAACCCACCCGGCCGTCTGCCACCCGTGCCCCCGCCCCACGACTAGAATGTGGAGGCGCAGGCGCGCGCCCGCTCACGGTCTGCGGGGCCCCGGGGCTCCCCCGGGGCGGGGCTGCTGGATTCCTGCTGTCGGTGATGCGCATAAATACTCCCCCGAGTCCACGAAATTTGTTTTTCATTTGGCGGGTTGAACAGCCTTGTCTCTCTCTCCCCCTCGGGCACTTGGGCTCAAATCCGAATGTGCGCAGGTGCGAGAGGCCGCCAAGTGGGATCCCCTCGATATGAACTGCCTCGGCCGTCCTGAGACGGGGGAGCCACGTGCTGCACCGAGGAAATGAAATCCGTTTTAAATTGAGTCGGCTCATGAATACGTATGAAGTCCCCGACAATTTAATAATGGTAAGAGATCGTGTCTTCGTGTGGCCTCTTTCCCCCGGTGAGATTGACAGCCCCCCGTGGGGGAGCGGGGAACAGTCACCCCAGTTCATACACGAGAGCCGTCAAGCCATCCGAGTCGGCCTGTCTCTCAGAATGACAGGACTAAGGTTTTGCACTTAGGGACCTGTTCTCTGTTTAGGAGGCGCTTCTGTGGGGCCCACCCCTTTAATCTAATCCCAGTGGCGTAGCTGTGGGGACACCTGTGTGTCATGACCTCCCGCCTTTCCTGCCTGGCCCAGGTCTGGCCCAGCTCCGCCGCCCAAGGACTCCAGGTCAGCGCCTCCTGCAGGGTCTCCCGGGCCTCCCGCAGGGTCTCCTGGACCTCCCAGCAGGGCTCCCAGGTACAGCCTCCACCTGAAGAGCAAGGGTCCATGTGCAGTGTTGGGGGGGCGTCCGTGGGACTGAGTGACAGATCCCTAAGCAGGAAAGCAAACACCAGACTCGGTTCGCCCTGAAGAAAGGGGCTGGGGTGGGGCTGGGTGAACCCGGGGCCCTTTCCCATCACCCCCAGCTCCCAGAGAGCAGGCAGGACCCGCAAAGAAGCCACCAGACACCTGCTGCCGGAGATCTGGTGACCCATCTCTTTATTCCTCGTTTTGGGGAAAGAAGAGAAAGCCCCTTGAAGAGGACTGTGGGCCACAGAGGAGACACTTGGTGGTGTGACCTGCAAGGCTGCTTGTCACTCATGTCCTTCCAACCAGTCGGTAGTGATTGTAGGGAGATCATGTAATTCAGAGGTAGTGGGAGACAGACAGACAGACAGACAGACAGGGAGATTAGCATAGGTAGCACGGATAACACATCACGAGGTTCCCGGGAGTGTTGGCACCCCTGCGGTATTCCCTACTGCAGAGGAGGGGCCGAGGCCAAGCCTCTGTCTGTGATGACGGACAGACCACCACAGTTATGCAGGCCCGAAGCCCCGCCAGCTGTGAGGGGAGATGCATGGACAGCAAGGTCCAAATGCCCCAGCTTAGAGAACAGGGGTTCCGTGCCCGGCACCCGCTTCTGGGATGGCACAGTGTCCTCCCTTGGTGACAGGGAGGTGTGACAGTCACCCTCCTGTGGCACCTGGGAGAGGGCAGTGCCACGGGCACTCCTAACAACAGGAATGGCCTCAGGAGCCCCGGGAGCCCCGACAGCGGAGGCAGAAGAGCTTGCCCAGGGCGAGCACGCTCATGCCTTGTCCTGTCTGCCTGGCTGCTCAACATAACACCACCGACCAGGCAGCCTGAGCCACAGACACGTGTTGGCACCATTCGGAAGCTGGCACCCAAGACCAGGGAACCAGCCTGGGGAGGGCTCTCCTCCTGCCTCGCGGACGGCCGCCTTCCCATGGTGTCCGCGTGTGCCCGCTGCTGTGTGCCTGTGCAGAGACACACCTCTGCTTCCTCTCCTCAGAAGGCCACCTGTCCTATGGATTTGGACCTCATGACACCTGAATTACTTCTGGAAGTTTCTCTCTCCAAATGCAATGGGGATAAATGTTAGGCTTAAGGCTTCAACGTATAAATTGTGGAGGGACATATTCCATCCACAGGGCACTTAAGAAAGAAGCAGGAAAAATGAGTATATATAAATGGGGGGGGGGGCTGTTGGAAATTATCCAGCCACGTAATATGAAAAATAGAGGTATTTATGACTGGGGTTTTCCAGACAGCACGTACACACACACACACACACACACACACACACACACACACGTATGTATATGTATATATGGGGAGAGAGAGACACTTATGAACCAAGCCCAGAGATAACAGGTAATGTAAGTGGTTACATGTCCGTGGATACGTTTCTGTTTCAATTTGTCCTCTTGGAAGGAACTCGTAAACACGGGTGACATATAAATACCCTTTCTAAAACTCATGTCCAACATGGTTTTCCTGATATTTGAGAGAGAAGACAAGCTTTTGGGAGTTCAGGGCTCTGGCCGGGACTCTGAGCTCTGACACGTGGCCATTGCAGGACAGAACTGGGGACACGAGCACACTGTTGGTGGCACGTGTGCTGGGGGGCCCCGCGCGTGCAGCCTGGGGTGCCCGTGCGTCCGCGCCTCCGGCAGCGCAGCTCAGCAAGCCGGCTGAAGGCAGAGGCCTCTACTCGCCCTCCCCAGATGACTGAGAAGTCACCACCACGTTCCTGGAGCCAAGAATCAGGGGTAAATGTCCCAGAGCAACCTGGGGACTCACAGCCATCCCCTCGGAGGTGCAGAAGTGATGACCTTGGCGAGCGCGCCGTGGCCTGGGGGGAGCATTTACTCGAGAAATCGATTGACTGGGACAAGATCTGCTGGGGACGCATCTTGTCATCACGCTGGGACCTCCGCTGCCCCTGCCCTCGCCCCCGCCCAGGACCAGTCATGTCTATGGGTGCTGTGCCCAGTTCTTACTCCAGGAACAAGAGTGGCTGCGAGGTGGCCATCACTGAGCACACTGCAGGCAGTCCCCTGGCTTGGCGGGCGCCAGGTGGGGCATGGCTGTGACAGCACCGCCCGGGGAGCAGCTCAGCTGCTTCTGTTTTTCTCAGCACCCTCTGCACGTAGCACACCCCACTCTGGGAGGCGTGCCCTTCCCAGAAGCTTTTCGGTGACAGGAAGAGCTCGGGGTGGTTTTGCTATAGGAGACATTCGACAGGCTGTCCCCACCCTGCCCTCAGGCCAATTTGCATTCCTCACTCGCGCTGGGGCTTCTGGGTAGGTTTCCTTCAGGCCTTACCCTTGGCCAGCGAGGCCGTCAGATCAGCTTGTGCCTTTCGCGTCCTGACTATGATCGTCATACGTGGGAGAGTCGGGGTGTCTTCTTTCACTGGACAAATACTTAGGGCTCCCGTCACTGTCGTGATGGTTGTGTGTTCTCGGCACGGAACCGCGCCGTACCGGGAGCCTCTGTGGTGTTTTCTCTGTTTGTTGCAAACCCGTGTGTTTACGTCTGGAAATAGCTCAGATAAGCATCCTACTGACGTGCACCACCAGAACGCTCTCGCTCTCCTCCTGCAGCCCTGCTTCCGCCGTCCTTGCTGTAGTGGCTTCGGGTTTGGCGTTGTCACCCAGACCGTCCTGTCGTGGGCATTGGCCCTGCACCCCTTCCAGCACTTCTCCCCCAGGGAGCAGGGCTCCAGGACTCTCATTGCAAAGTGTCGCCTGGGGAACCTCCCGCTCTGAGTAAACACCCTGCTCCAGGACAAACTGCCCTGCACCACAGAAACAGACAGCAGTGTCATTGCTCTAAGTCTCAGCATCCCAGGGAAGAAGCATGGAATTCGTGAAGTGCATGAGCTCTCCACGTCTTAAACTGTCCTAAGCCATTAATTCACATTTGTTGAATAATGACTCCAAACAGAACCAAAGTGCCCGCTTTTGAAATTGTTCCCTAAACTCATCTTCCTGGGAGTACATCCCAAACTATTTCTAAGTTCTCTTTTCCAACTCAAACCACAGTTTCCTAGGTTAATGCCATTAAAGCTTTTGCATAAATAATAATCACCTTGTCGAATGGTCTTCAAAAACCCAAACGGGGAGGAGTCGCGGCTGCGCATGTCCGTCTGTGCCCAGCTGGACACCAGCTTCCGTGCTCTCAGCCACTCGCAAACACGTATGTCTAAACTAGATGTGACCAAAGCATTCATTTCCTGTGTAAAGATGGCTTTTTAAGTGCAGTGAGTGCACGCTCATGTTTGCTGAAATGTCACAAAGAGCCACAGTGATTGTAATACCGGGTCTCAGCTACAGCAGCTCAGGTCCTTGCTCTGAGTGAGTCACAGGGCCCGTGGCTCTCACACCCAGTTCTTCGTGACGCTGCCCGTTTCTCTCTGAGAGACATCCCAAGGGTGCATCCCCAGCTCTCTGTTGTCCCCACAGTGTTCTCCGGGCCCCGGCTGTGGCCTCTGCAGCCTCAGGCACTCGGTGCTCCCGCCTCACTTTGGAAAGTGCCCTGGACTCAGACACAGCCGGCGTGACATCGACATCAGGCTGGCGGTGGCATCTGCAAACAGTCAGCTCAGGGCGTGAGTGGTGCCGATGGCCCTGCAGTGCCAATGACCTTTGTATCCCATCATCCTCGTTGTGTATGTTTGGGGACGTGCCCATGTACTCCCCACCCAGGCCCTGAGTCTCCTGTGGCCTTGACCTGGCTGGTGACAGGAGTCTCAGTGACTCCTGTCACACAGAATATGGCACATTTCATCTCTGCTCTACGGGAAGGGACAGTGCCTGCCACAGAGGCGTGGCCTCGCTGCCTGTCTCACTGGCCACATCGAAGGAATCAATGCATACTGATAAGTGTGTGAATTCATGAGTGGACACGAGTATTGCCCTTCTCACCGCCTTGAGAATGGTTTTCCAGAACTCAATGAAGAGCCCAAATTCTCACCCTCGCCAAACTTTAGTCACACAGCCTGTCTAACTCTGGCCATTTCGGTGGACCATTCAGACACACAGACACTCAGCAGGCATCAGGGTGTATTAGTAAAGGACAGGGTGACGTTGGGGACAGGTAACGTGATTAGCCTGCCACGCCTCCCACCCCCCTGGACCCCTCCTCTGCCCGGCTCTGCCTCCATCTGTGTCCTGCGGTGACATCCTTGGATGGCACCATCAAGGCTGCCATGACTTCTGGCTCAAGATGGGGTTCGGCCGGGGAGTCAGGGACAAACCCCGCTGTGGGCAGAGAGAACCGTCCGGGCATGGCTTCTCCACCGTCTTCCTGCTCCAGCCACAGCGTCCTGTGGTCCGCAGCCCTGTCACTGAGGTGGGGTGCCAGCCGGGGACAGCTCCAACTGCGGCCCCTCCCTGGGGTGACAGCAGGCGGGGGCTGTCCTCCCTGGCCCCACCTCCCCCATCTGTTTGCGAGGGGTCCTGGGGGGCGCACACCCTTATCTCCTACTTTACACCTACATGAACTCAAGGTTCACTTAGAAAACTTCAGACCACATAAGCCCTAGAGTAGAATTAGGTAACCGTCTGCCGATGTGGGCATCGAGAAGGTTCTAGATGCCTAGAATTGGAAACCACAAAGGAAAACGAGTGCACTACGTCTAAACGATCTAACTGCTGTACTCCAGCAACGCTGCGTGTCACAAGCGAAACAAAGTGGCGGTCACAGATGCCTGTGGCTTGTCCCCCAGCCTCTGGGGACGCCCCTCCTGGCAGAACCAGGGCTCACCCCAGCTCTGATCTAAGTGCCCATGAGCTGTCCCCCAGCACCCCAGCCTGTGACCCCAATCAGGCTCTGTTTTGACACTGCCGGGCCCCTGGCTGAGAAGAATTGGGGAGTCAACCCTGTGCTCACCCTCAAAGTGAGGTTTCCCTCCTTTTATTCAGTTGGCTACCGTGCACGCTCAGGTGGCGACCCCATCTGCGCGGGGATCGGACCCTCTCAGTGAAGCGGCCGCGTCCCCAGCCCGGACAGCACGAGAGCAGACTTGGGGTGAGACAGGGACCTTCTTCCCCCGGGGAGCTCAGCCCTGAAAGAGGCAACCGAACCGTCAGCGGCCATCCCAGCACCTCGCTGCACGATGGCCGTCGGGGTCCGGGGCTGCTCGGCATTACTTCGCGAGATGAAAACACATTTAAAGGAGAAAAATCAAACAAAGAAAGAAACACCTAGGCAACTCCCAGGTGTCCGTTAGCTGTGACCGGACGAAGAGCCGCAGGGGGACGGTTTACTGTTTTCCTTCAGGCAGCGGGACCCCAGCTCCAGCCCTTTGACAGGAGCAGAAGTGTTGGCGGCGACCGTCCTGCCACTTGGCCGCCACACGGCTTTCGCCTGCGGTCAGGACAATGACCCTGGAACCGGGCTTTTCCCACCTCGGTGGGAATCCACACGCCTTCTATTTCGGGTCATTCCTGCCTCTCAGGCAATAGGAACGAACCGAACCAAAACCTGAGTCCCTCGCTGATGCCGGATGAGGGTACCCCGTATTCACGTGCTGGACCCCAGAAAGGACAAGGCCTGCACCCCGTATCCTGTGGGCGAGCGGGGGCTGCACCTCTGCTTAGATGGCAGTCTCAGAGCTCCCCTTGCCCTGCCCTCCTCGGGCCGTGAGGGTCGGCCCCTCGCCCACCCCTCATCACCGCCGCCCCCTCTTTCTGGTCACTGCCCCGTGCTCGCCAAACTCCTGCTTTCAGCCGAAGCGTCTGGAATAGCCGTGGCATAATATACAGGCAAATAGCTGAGCAGCATTGCTATTTAGTAGGCAGGTTTTTTTAAAGGCACAAATAATTAAAATCGATATAGTCTCATAAATTATGCATGTGTGTTCTCGTAAACATAATTACCGCTCGTTTATCTGTGTTATTAACATGTCTAGATGTTCTAAATATACATTTCAGGTTCTCTCGTCCGCCAAAAAGTTGGTATGGGTGGCATTCAGTTAACATGTACTGTCCTGCTCGTCTCTTTGTGGGAGCAGCACCCCTCTTCTTTGGGCAAACGGACCCCACCTTCTCGTGGTTCTAGAGAGGCAGGACCCAGGTGGGGTTGGGGGTGGGCTCTGGGGGCAGGCCCGCTGAGGTCAGTACTCCTGTCACCCTCGTGAGTCGGAGGAGGCGATTCAGACGGAGAGAGTTCCAGGACTCCTGTAGGTCGGGCAGGAGTTCGCTGGATTGTCAAGAAGCGAACGCAGAGCCTGTGTCCCCCCGTTTTCAGTTACCACGCTCTAGTCACACCGTACCTGCCCGCGCTCAGAGGGAGGGCGAGCCTTTACCTGCGTGCGATGCTGGATGGTTTCCCCAGGGCTGCCGTGACAGTGCGCACAGGACTGGTGGCCGGAAACACTACATCTTCTCTCTCTCACAGCGTGGGGACCAGCAGTCAAGGTCAGCAGGGGGGTGCTCCCTGCTGAAGCTTGCGGGGTGGGGC
The DNA here is from genome assembly GCA_004026885.1 of Lyroderma lyra. Taxonomy (NCBI): domain Eukaryota; kingdom Metazoa; phylum Chordata; class Mammalia; order Chiroptera; family Megadermatidae; genus Lyroderma; species Lyroderma lyra. The sequence goes on from PVJL010020361.1 coordinate 11,122, forward strand.
AGGGAGGCTGTCCCTGCCTCTTCCGGATTCCAGCAGCTCCAGGGCACCCTGGGCACATCTGGGCATGTGGACACCTCCCCACCCACCGCCTCTGCTCCTTTTCATACCGTCTCCCCACCTCTCTGTGTGTCCTCTGCTGTCACAAGGACACCAGTCATCGATGGAGGGCCCGCCTGAAATTCAGGAGGTCCTTTCTCACGATCCTTAACCTACTTACACCTGCAAAGACCTATTTCCAGCCAGATTCTGAGGTCAGGCGGACATCCGTTCCGGGGGTCCCTATCCAGCCCGCCACACGTGCCGGCCGCTGAGAGAGATTTTCACACTCACGCCGTTTGCCCCATCACACCAAATTCTGGTGCCAGGACATGCCACTGCCTTGAACTCACGCCCACTGCTCTGGGGGCCTTTCTCTGACCCACTTTGGTTCCCATCCACTCCCACACTTTTTGCCTGTGATCAGACCATGAATACCAGGAGTTCCCCAGAGAGACGTGGGTCTTACCCACCTTTGTGGACCACGGTGGGCCTGGCCAATTACATAGTGAGTTGAGTTCTGTGTGCCTTTGTGCATCTCGATATAACTTTGGGGTTGAAAACCAAAGTACAGTGCCAAAAAGAGTGGAGAGTGAGGAGAATCCATGTATGGGTGGTCTGCCAGTCTATCCATCATCTCTTCTCTATCTTTCTACCCCTACTTTATTTATCCATCCATCCAGTCATCTACACAAACACACATATATTTACCTATCGATGTGTCTAAGCTGTCAATCACCTTCCTGTGAAAGAAATGGATACACTGTTTTGGAGGAAAAACGACAAGTTTGTGTGAGCAGGGATTTCTGTTTCAGAAGAGTGTGGAGCACAGGTGTTACTTAGCAAATATTGTTGAATGAATGTACTCACTATCTCAAAGTTGTGCATTTTATAAAACTTTGGTTTTAACTCCCTCTCTCTAAACCACAAAAAATAAAGTTTAAAGTCTACTAAAATCCAGATTAAAAAATGCCTTAGATATGGATAAAAATCACACTTGTGTATCATAGTTAACGATCTCTATTATCAAACTTAAAAAAAAAAA
>PVJL010020362.1:0-12200 GCA_004026885.1 Lyroderma lyra
CCACTGTGTTTAGACATGGATACCTTGGCCCTTGTCCAGCCTCTGGAAACCTTCCATTAGAACTCATTCTTCAGTGAACTCCAAAGGAATGAAGTTATTATGTACACTTAGTGTCTAGAGATGCAGGGTCCAAAACCACAAGCACAGATAAGAGTGTGAATGCCTGCCAGGTGCCCACACATCCTACACTGACTTCCCAATACTTGCAACACTTTCTTTCCATTACAGGGGCTGGGACACCTTGCTCAATTTAACATAAACTACTCACTTATAATCCTGAAGCCTTTCGTGTTGTCTCATTTCAAAAAGAGAAAATTAAAGAGAGTCTCCAGCATACCAGAGACTTAGGCAGAGAAGCTTATATTAATATTATGGAAACCAATAAATGATTAAATTTGCTCTGGTAGAAACCTAAAAATAGCCACTCTGTAAAATAGAAACAGATCACCAATTTCTTTCAAAGACAGCTTTGCCAACTGTAATAAGACTTAAAATGGAGACCAAAAACACGATTTCCACATTTCATTTCCAATGCCCCTTTCTGGATAAGAGGACACACACACACACACACACACACACACACACACACACACAGTTAACAGTGGCTCACAGTTTTTCTCATGGTTCATATGAACTCAACCATGACTAGACTATCCTTTGAATGGGCCATCTCCACAAGCACATTTTCATCTTTAGTTTCCTTCTTAGTAAAAACTGGGGATGAAAGCAGCACTTCTAAGGCTGTGGTCAAAATGAAAGAAATGAGCCTATGAAAGTGCCTGAAGTTGTTCAGTGAGTCCTGTCTATTATCATCACTATTATTAGTGGTATCTTAATATTTTTGTTGGTGATTTCTTCATTTTCTGAGAATCCTAAGACATTTTACTTCGAGCTTAATGGGGAACATCTTACTTAGAACCAAACTGTTGTGCTTGGTCACTCAGAGGCTCACTGGGTGGAGGGCTCCCCGGTGGAGACCAGCAGCCTTGTCTTGGGCTGAAAACCCCAGGTCCCCTCACTCCATGCACCTGTTTTCTAACTGAAAGGCCTCTGCCTTCCTCTCACTACACGTTCAAGGCCCAGCTGGCATGTCAACCCTGGGAGCAGAAGCACCCTGTCCCCACCTGTGCTTCTTATTTTTTTTAATTCATTTTTATTGTTAGACTTATTGGGGTGACATCTGTTAGCAAGGATTACATAGGTTTCAGGAATACAATTCTACAGTGCATTGTCAACTTGATGTATAATAAGTTCACCACCTAATGGGACTTCTCTTTCCATCACCTTATATTTAGCTTCCTCCCTCCTCTCCCACCCCCTCCCCTTTCTCCCCTCCCTGACCCACTCGTCCCCAAGTAAACATTAAACTATTGATTGTGTCCATGGGTTCTTTGTTTCTTCATTTCTTTTTTTCTTTGCTTTTAGTTTTATATTCTGCATATGAGTGAAGTCATACAGTTCTTTGTTTTTTCTGTCTGGCTTATTTCACTAAGCATGATGATCTCCAGGTCGGTCCATTTTGTTGCAAATGGCAATATTTCATCTATTCTTATAACTGAGTAATATTCCATTGTGTATATGTACCACAGCTTCTTTATCAAGTCATCTGCCACAGGGCACTTTGGTTGTTTCCATGTTTTGGCCACTGTGAACAGCGCTATGATGAACATTGGGGTACATAAGTCTTTGCGGACAAAGGTTTTCAATTCTTTTGGGTAGATCCCCAGAGGGGGGATTTCTGGGTCAAATGGTAGCTCCATTCCCAATTTTCTGAGAAACCTCTACAATGCCTTCCACAGTGGTTGTACCAGTTTGAACTCCCACCAGCAATGTACCAGAGTTCCTTTTTCTCCACATCCTCTTCAGCACTTGTTATTCCTTTTCTTGTTGATAATAGCCATTCTCACAGGTGTGAGGTGCTTTCTCATTGTGGTTTTGATTTGCATTTCCCTGATAGCTAATGAGGATGAGCATTTTTTCATATGTCTGCTGGCCATTTGTATTTCTTCATGGGAGAAGTGTCTGTTTAGTTCTTCTGCCCACTTTTCAATTGGGCTGTTTGTTGTTTTTGTTGTTAAGTCTCATTAGTTCTTTATATATTTTAGATATTAGACCCTTATCTGATGCATTATTTGCAAATATTTTCTCCCATTCAGTTGGCTGCCTCTGTGCCTTGTTGATGGTTTCTTTTGCTGTGCAGAAGCTTTTTAGTTTGATATAGTCCCATTCATTTATTTTTGCTTTTATTTCCCTTGCCTTTGAGAACAGGTTCATGAAGTCTTCCTTGAGTCCTAGGTCTATAAGTTTAGTACCAATGTCTTCTTCTATACAGTTTATTGTTGCAGGTCTTATATGAAGGTCTTTAATCCATTTTGAGTTAATTTTTGTATATGGAGAGAGTTCACAGCTCAAGTTCATTCTTTTGCATATGTTTTTCCAGTTTTCCCAGCACCACCTACTAAAGAGGCTGTCTTTTCCCCATTGTATGTTTTTTGCTCCTTTATCAAAAATTATTTGTTCATAAATTTTTGGGTTTATTTCTGGGTTTTCAGTTCTATTACAATGGTCTATATTTCTGTTTTTCTGCCAGTACCAAGCTGTTTTGACTATTGATGCTTTGTAATATAAATAGAAGTCAGGAAGTGTAATGCTACCAGCCTTATTGTTTTTACGTAATATTGCTTTGGCAATTTGAGGTCTTTTATGGTTATAAATCTAATAATTCTTTTATCTATTTCATGAAAGTATTATTGTGGGATTTTGATGGGTATTGCATTAAATCTGTAGATTGCTTTGGGCAGAATGGCCATTTTAACAATGTTAAGTCTTCCTATCCATGAACAGGGGATATTTTTCCACCTCTTAAAGTCTGTTCCAATTTCTTTCAAAAGTGTCTTATAGTTTTTTGTGTATAAGTCTGTCACATTCTTTTAAGTTAATTCCCAGGTATTTCATTCTTTTTGTTGTGATAGCAAAAGGAATTGACTCCCTTATTTCTTTTTCTGAGGATTCATTGTTTGTATAAAGGAATGCTGTTGATTTTTGTACATTGATTTTGTATCCTGTTACTTTCCTATATTTGTTAATTGTTTCTAATTGTTTCCTGGTGGAATCTTTGGAATTTTTTACATAAAGGATCATGTCATCCACAAATAGTGACAATGTGACCTCTTTTCTCCCAATTTGGATACCTTTTATTCCTTTCTGTTGCTTGATTGCTGTGGCTAGAACTTCCAGTACTATATTAAATAACAGTGGTGATGGGGCATCCCTGTCTTGTTCCTGATTTTTTCAAGTGACTTGTTTAAAGAAAGTTTTAAAAAGTTTCTTTCATTTTTACCAAAGAGAGGTCTAATTTCTTTCACTTAATTAATCAACAAGTGCTGCTGTAGGAGTTATAAGAAGGATAATGAGAACTGTTGCTGTGATGGTCACTGAGAATTTAATAGGTTATAGACTCAGAATAAATCTTTCTACTGAATGGCCAAAAGATAATACAGTTAGCAAACCGAGAAACATATTCTATCAGTCATCATTTAAAAACAGACAAAAATAAAGTCACCAGAGTTGCAGAACTTCCTTTGCTAAAAATAAAGAGGAGAAAAATATTTAGAAGCAGAAAAGGAGAAATAGATTCCCATCAACTGGAATAAACCATTTAAATTCCTTTTTCACTTCAGTTTTGTGTAATATAAAATAGGTGGACCAAATAACAGTCTAGGTCCTTACTAGCTCAAAAAGTTCTCATTTCTGATGTTACAAACATCAATAGTAATTTATAAAACTTTTAAAGTCCTGAACACATGACAAAGATTATTTCATATTGACTATAATACTCAAAAGTGGAGGTCTTCACCGACTTAGTTCCAATGATAAAATCAGACCAAGAACCTCAACATTCTATATTGGTTGTTAACAAGTTCGTGCTGATGACAAATTGTTACCAGTTCTCAGAGGTGACTTATGAAATATAAGATATAGCCTGTGTTTTTTAGATTATATGTGTGTGTGTGTGTATGTTGCATAAAGATCCAAGAAAGCAAAATCAAATCTCTATCATTTCATTTCTGTATAGCTTTTAATTTAAAATTGCTACTCAGGTCAATGTCCAATTCATATTTATTTTCATTTTAAAGTTTAGCTTATTTCCCATTTAATACCACTGGTTCACTTTATTGTGAATTTTTTTACTTTGACTTAGTACAATATGTATATTCAATTAGAGTAATTGTTAGAAAACATTTTGACAACCATAGAAAATAGTAGTTAATGTTTTCCATCTGCTACATGGCATGTCACCAAAAGAACCAATGATCCTGCAGAATAAGGAAACACCTATGCAAGTACATGACAGAAATCTAAGTGTCTAATGAATTAATTTTGATCATTATACATTTTTGTAAATGCTACCATATGTTGTTGACATTAGCCATTATCAAAATTAGTGCCTAAATGTTGTCACTTCTAGAGCTTCACTCTGGAAAGTTTCTTAAAATTATAATTATTTTAATTTACTTGTGTAAAATGTATTGTCATTTATTTCTAAATGTCTAATTTCTAAAATTAATGTTACAGTTCTGAAGTGTCTTCCTTATATCAGCTTCTGTGGTGGTGCGAAGTCTTTTGTTTGTTTGATAGACTGAAGTTCTCCAAAGAGTCAAAACCAAGAATTCTGTGTAATGACCTCAAATTGCAGAAAAGGAATGCAGAATGCTCACAATTTCAATCTGCACACTTGGGAAGCATTGCAAATTGTCTGTGTTCTAGGAAGTCACCACAGCACAGCTCCATGTTGGGCCCCATCTTTCCCCTCCCCACCCTACCTCATCCTTCCTGGGGATTGTGCTGGAAGAAGAGAGCTCAGTCAGGATGACACAGAAAAATCTAAGATGATCTTTCTAGGTGAGTCTATTTCACCAACCTGGCACAAAAATGGAGATCAGGAAGGCTTCCCATAACCAAAATAATTGTTCTAAATATTATAAAATATTGCCAAATTTATTTTGTTGTTTATTGAGCATTTACTGAGTTCTCACAAAGTGCTAACATTGTCTTAAACTGCTTAGAGGCAAAATACTTATTCCATTTAATGTGACCAACATTATACACCTAAGACATTGTTGAACACAGGTGCCTGACTACAGAGCCTGTAGCCCTAACCAGTGCACAGTCCTACTTCTGAATGACCAAATGTACAGGGCTAAATTTACTGGTACAAATGACACAAACGTAACATCCTGTCTTCTTGTCAGAATGTAACTAAGCAGCCATTCTGGCCTGAAATTTCTTTAGTCTTCTAATAAAGTTTACAGAACCTGGCTTATCATAATTAGCACAGTACATGCAAATTTCAAACAGTGAAAATTTGAAGGAAGAATGAGGCAAATCACATAGCTCTCCCCAAACTGAAAACCACAAAGAAACAAAAACTCATCAATAGTTTAGTGGTTAGTGGTTATCTGAGGGTATGGGGGGCGGGGAGTTAAGGAGAAGGGACAGGGTCTCAAATATATGGTGATGGAAAGAGGACTGACTCTGGCTGATGAACACATAACACAACACATAGATGATATATTGCAGAACTGTACACCTGGAACCTGTGTAAATTTTACTAACCAATATCACCCCAATAAATTAAACAATAAAAAAATTACAAAAATAGACCTGGGGCTCAAGGAAGTATTCATGAACCTGACATCAAAGGCAAGGGAAGTAAAAGCAAACATAAATGAATGAGATTATATCAAACTAAAAAGCTTCTGTACAGCAAAACAAAGCAAAAAGACAGCCAACTGAATGAGAGAAAATATTTGCAAATAGTGCATCAGATAAGGGTCTAATATCTAAAATATATAAAGAACTAATGTGACTTAATAACAAAAAAAACAAACAGACCAATTGAAAAGTGGGCAGAAGAACTAAACAGACACTTCTCCCACGAAGAAATACAAATGGCCAGCAGACATATGAAAAAATGCTCATTCTCATTAGCTATCAGGGAAATGCAAATCAAAACCACAATGAGATATCACCTCACAGCTGTTAGAATGGCTGTTATCAACAAGACAAGGAATAACAAGTGCTGGAGAGGATGTGGAGAAAAAGGAACTCTGGTACATTGCTGGTGGGAGTGCAAACTGGTATAACCACTGTGGAAGGCAGTGTGGAGGTTCCTCAGAAAACTGGGAATGGAGTTACCATATGACCCAGCAATCCCCCTTCTGGGGATCTACCCAAAAAACTTGAAAACCTTAGTCTGCAAAGACTTATGCACCTCAATGTTCATTGCAATACTGTTCACAGTGGCCAAGATATGGAAACAACCAAAGTGCCCTGCGACAGATGACTGGATAAAGTAGCTGTGGTACATATACACAATGGAATATTACTCAGTTACAAGAATAGATGAAATATTGCCATTTGCAACAAAATGGATGGACCTGGAGATCATCATGCTTAGTGAAATAAGCCAGATAGAAAAAACAAAGAACTGTATCACTTCACTCATATGCGGTATATAAAACTGAAAGCAACAAAGAAAAGAAATGAACAAACAAACAAATAACCCATGGATACAATCAATGGAGATCTCCAAGGGCTGAGTGTAGAGGAGGAAAGAGAACCAAGATCTGAACTCTGGGGTGTCCCTATATTAAGAGGAGAGGGAGATGTGGAAGAACCTGTCTAGGACACTAAGAGGGGATGAGCAGTAAGAAAACCAAGAGAGGAGAATGGACACTAGAGGATAACCAGTAGTTTATGCCACAACTGAGAAACTAGTGATGAGTACACTTGTTAGAAAGTAGTGGAAAAGTTCAGCCCAAGAGGTTTTCCTATGACTATATTTGTAGTAATAGTAGATACAACGGTAGTAACAACAGTTATCATTTTATAATGATAAAATGAACAACAAAAACAGCTATTGAGCATTTTTACTACGTGTTTCATATTTGTACCTTCATTAACAACTAAGGATGTATTCCTTGGTGATCTAGTGGCTAGGTTTCAGTGCTCTCAACGCTGTGGCCTGGGTTCGATTCCCAGCCAGGGAACCACCACCAAAAAAAAAAAAAACCAAAAAAACAAACAAACAAACAAAAAACAAAAAAAAGAAGTTAGTAACAAGACTGATAAGAACTCTTTCAATAATTTAGTTTCAGCAGTCCTATGAAGTAGTTATCCATTTCATTAACAATCTTTGAAAAATAAAATCAGATAGATTGTGGTTTGAATAAAGATTAGAACAATGTTTAAAATGGGTATAATGAGTCTAAATAACAGTTTTTATTGCATGTTGGGGCCCAGTTTTTTGGTAAAACATAGGATATGCTAAAGAAAGGAAAGATTTTTACATACAAATATTCACATTATGCACAACCATTTGGAAACACAGCAAATATAAAAGCACAAGAAGGCTATAGACTGAATGCAGCCCCTGGGTGTGTTTAGTTTGCCTCCATAGATTGAGTCAACATTGGAAATTTAGGAACTCGTGTAGAAATCTGGATTTCCACCTTCTCTTAATGAATCCCACCTAGTTTGCCTTGAGCCCACACTGAGGCTGCCCCTTTCAAATGAGACATCATGTTCTCTAGTTTGCTGCCTACCTAGTTTCCTCACTTACTTGGATCACCCACTTGCCTCCATAAGCATTGGAGTTTATGATACCTGTTTTATACTATGTTTTGATAAACATTTCAAGATTTTCAAGACAGTTTTTATTATTTATTGTATTTATTTTATACTAATCTATTTAGAATGAGATTGAATTTTTCAAGTTATAATTTCTAACTTTATTTTTCCAAAACCTTTTTCTTTATATGCCCTAAAAATAAGGATATTCCCATTGAAATGTCTATAAGTCTCAAGAGGGTAATCATGCTTATAGTTGGAGAGGTTATGCATATTCCAGACAGTATTATGTCTTTCTCCTCAGCATTGTTTCTTAGAAATGCCAGTGATTTAGTCACTTTCATTATGCTGAAAGTAATTCATACAGATCCGTGTTAAAATGTGGATTGATAAGCCATAATATTTTTATTTCTGTTTTATATTTTGCCTAAAATATAAAATAGTTTTTAAATAGCAATTAAATGGGTACAGAATAAAAACAGATTTTTTTTCAAAAACTAGATATGCATTAGGGTTCCCAGATTATCATTATAATTGAGTATAATATTCCATATTGAGCTTTCCAACAGCTAAGGTAAAAATCAATCATCTTATAATCGAAGAAAAGCCATGGACCACTTAGTACTAAGCAAAATTCATTTGAAGCCTGTCTTTTTTAATTCAGAGTCCACATTCCTAGTGACCCCTGGGGAGCAAGAGAACCTGAAGCTGACATCTGGGTTCCTGAAAGTATTGATGGGACAGGCCCCAGCAAGTTGGTCCAAGCCAGAGAATACACTCACCTCTGTTGGAAAGCCTTCAAAACTGTCCCAGAAATTCTGTATTTCTCAAATGTTAGTGTTTGCCACAAAAAAGTACCATCATACTGGGATTAAACAAAGTTAAATATTTCTTTAGTAATCGGCACATAAAGCACCATTTTGTATGTTTCTCAAACATGGGTGATCTTTCTGGAATGTTCCTAGTGGGACACGGCACTTAACTTCTGGTAAAGTACATATGCTTTGGAATATATTTAAGAAGCACCACACCAGAGATAATAATTAATATTTTTAAATCAATAAAAATACTTAAAGTATTTGTACTGTATTTTGAAATTTGGAGATACACAGATAAAAAAATAGCCTCTGCCCCAAGAAGCTCTTGGTTTCAACGGGAACAATACAATAACTACAGTGTACTGCCATGGGTACTGTGGTAGGAGCAAAGGCTCCTGGCACCAGTCCTGTCAGTGCTGGACTGAGTTCTGGAGAATGGGCTTGTGGTTCATGTGCTGGAGAGGTAGAGGAGGGTCTTTTAAAGAGCAGGAACAGATGACTGCACAGAGGGCTATTTCTTACTGACTTTCTACCTTATATGCTCAAACTCAGAGGATCTTTTATGGGTTTTAAAGTTCAACTTCGAATATGTAATTTTATGAGTTAAATTGCTTTTTCTGTTTTGCAGTCTGGCTTCACACCACTTTTACTTGCTGTAAAAGAAAACAAACAGCAAATGGTGGAATTTTTAGTAAACAAAAATGCCAATGTACACGCAGTTGATAACATGAAAAGGTACAGTTGTTTGCTTGTTTTTTTTGTTTTGTTTTTTTTTTAATTCATTTTTATTGTTAGACTTATTGGGGTGACATCAGTTGTTTGTTTTTTAATCTTAGTATTTTAGAGTGGTAACAATCATTCAAGTCAGAAAGATTCAATTAATAAGAAGAAGATTAGCTTATAATTCTATCATGAAAATATTAACACATCATCGTTAGGTAGAAAAGCAATTATTCTGACTGGACAACAGGAAGAACAGTACAAGCAGGATTCATATTCATATTAATTTATAATATTGAGTGATGTCATTTGTCATCTGAATTTTTGGTCCTATGATCTTATATTAGGAAATTCTTCATTTAATCTGTTCACCAACTTCAGATAAGTGACCTCACCTTGTGTATTAGCAACTTCTATGTAGTACCCCAGGAGGGCTTTATTTCCCTCTTCATTTTAGCCTTGTAATTTATAATTTATAAAGATGAACACTGAAGCATATGAATGGTCAATTCCACAAAGGCAATATATTGAACTTGGTAAAGTCTATCAAATTAGCTGCTTACATAACTTAATTAAAGTTCCTAAGGTTGAAGTTGTCTCTCTGTTACTTTAGAACAGTCCTCTTGCTTGTCAAAAATGATGACTCCTCAAATACAGTGAGGCTACTTCTTGAGAAAGGTGTCGATGTCTTTTCTTGAGATTGGCATGAATGGACGGCAGAAGACTATGCTAATTTTGGAGGTTTTAAGAAGTAAGTGTTTACATTGAAATGCTAGTATCACAGAACTGAGCTTTAAAATCATTTAACTGTTACTTCTTACATAACAGGTCAGATTTCATAGTTTGGTTCAGGCAGTTGGCATCATCCTTAGCTAGAAACCAAGGAAATGTTTAGAAAAGTTGTAAGTAACCAAGGGTACAGATTCCATATCTGAGAACTTTTAAGACCTTTATCCTTAGGGATCCTAATGTTCTCTGTATCATTTCAAGTACAACCCTTATGCTTCGGGTACAAAAATATGCCCCTTCTCTGATTTTTCCAACTAGTTATTTGGCGTTGTGAAATGTTCAGTTTAGCAGAAAGTCCCATATTTTCTGGAGGCCATCTGCCGTACTCTTCCCTTTGCATTTTTCAAGAAGCCAAAGTGTTTCTCAAGTCCAAGGGAGACCACCCTCATTCAAAAGTCAGGTGGAAAGGTAAAGAAAGTCATTCTAATCAGTCTCCTGTGCCCATAGATTCTGTTGCTGTAGGTTTGCTGTAGAAACACGTCCTTAGTCATGACTGACATTTGCTCCCAGGTTGTCCTTGTGGATCCACATTCCTCGGTGTGCATGGTTTTCCACACTTGGACTTCAAAGTTAGAATATTCTGGAGTTGACATTCATTCATATGCTTGTATGCTCAGCCACTAATCCAAAGCACCAGCATCCTGTTCCAGCAGCTGGGCCTCCCAGCTTTAGCTATGCACACACTTCCCCCAACATGCGAAACCTATGTGGAGCCTACCTCTTACTGGGACCTCCATGATGAATTACTCTTTGAGTGTCTTGTGTGTGTCTTCTGCTAGTGGGTGCCAGTTGGACCATTCTAAGCTGCCAGAGAGGTTCAAATAATGCTGCAGAAAAAGACCAGACTTTACTTTCTCCTTTGTTACCAGATCTGTACCCAATGGCCACTCCATATCCTGTAGAGCACCTTTTCTTAGGTCATGGAAGGGCCCATATCACCCTTCCCAGAGTAGTAGGCACCAACTTGCCTGAGATTCCCTGAGGTTGGGCCTTCAAGTGTTCTGTTTTCCAAAATAATGAAAATCTCCCGAATGACTTGAAGCTATCTCAGGTTTCAAAATATTTTCAATTATGTCTCCCATGGAAACCAGAGCAGGTTATTTGGCATTGGGAGAGCTGGGCTGCATCCATGACTCATCAGTATCCATGTGTAAAAGTGGGGTTACAATAAGGTGATGGAAAGAGAAGTCACATTAGGTGGTGAATTTATTATACAACAAGTTGACAATGCACTGTGGAATTGTATGCCTTAAACCTATGTGATCCTTGATAACAAATGTCACCCCAATAAGTCTAACAATAAAAATGAATTAAAAAATAAAAAAATAAAAAATAAAAATAAATACAAATAAATTAAAGTGGGGTTGCATCTTCCTCATCAATTGGGCGTGCACAGGAAGATAAAACATCACTCCAATAGAGATCTGTTGGTTCAGAGATTGAGTAATAAGCAAAACAAGGTTTTGACTTGTATTTGTTTTCTGCCCTTAGTGTTATCAGCTACAATAATAGGGACAATTATGTTACTGATTTTATGAGGTAATATATTTATAAATACATTTACTTATGAATTGTATAATAGCCAAGGAGCTCTGATGTACACACGACAAAGAAAGAATAGCTGCTAACCAACATTAAAAACTTTTTCTGCAAATGGCATCATTTGAATTTTAGAACCAATGAAATACATGTTTGACTTTTTTGGCAGATTCTAAAATAGTTTCAAAAAATAAAATTTAAGAAAACTCATTCCATTGCCTTACAATTTTTCTGAGCATCATTTTGGTGTATGATCTCATTGAATCCTTCTAGCAACCTTGTAAAAGAAGGCAGTGAGATGCTTGTTTTGTGTGGGAGGACTTGATGCCAATGAGAAGTGACTTGTCCAAGAACAAATAGCTGTTGGTTATAGAGCTAGGACTTCTGTGTTCAAGACACTTGTGATTATGTCAGGCTAACTCTAACAAATTGACTGAACTCTACTGCCCTCAATTCATGATTGGTCCATCTTACCTTTTTTGTCTTTCTTAATCACAACTTCGTAAACAGCTTGTAGAACTTATAAGTGTGAAGCATATAGGATAATTAAATTTTTATATTAGCTCTGATGTTACCTGAACTGCTCTAAGAATGTCACATATTTGGTAAATGTTTTTTGTGTCAGTATTAAGACAGTAATATTATCACCTTTTTATACATAGCAATGCAAAACTCATTTCTGAGTACAGAGAAGAAAGGAGA
>PVJL010020363.1:0-12192 GCA_004026885.1 Lyroderma lyra
TAGAATAGAATATGAGGATAGATGTTGAGAACAACTTACAAACTTTACAATATTTTTCAATTACAAAAATTAGGGTTTAGATGTTTGATTCTACATAGACATTTTTAATAGTTATCCCTTTAATTGTATGATTAATTTAATTGATACTTTTATAGACTGTGAAAGAGTATAAACAAAAGGCAGAAAACAACATTTAAATGTTTGTACTGAAAGCAATATTCACTCATTCTCATACTTTTTTTGACTTCTTAAGTACACTTGGCTCATTTGCTTTCTTCTATACTGTAAGAATTTCTCCTAAACTTATTTCAAACTGCAGGTTTTGTCCCAGTTCTGCTAAATGTCTTTTCCATACCTTTAGTTCACAAATATATGACCCTGTATATGGGATTTTCACTGTGAAATGATAAATGATCAACATACTTACTCGTTCTCTGACCTCTGTCTCATCAGAACTACCTATGGTGTTCTATTCCAGTGGGTTCATCAGGATGTCCCCTGTTATAAGATTTCTGTGTTGCTAGTGGTGCTCCAGGGTCAGCAGCCAGCTGTGTCCTCAATTGACACACCCTGTCTTGCAATAGTGCCTGTGTGACCTTGAATCCTATGTTTCCATGACATTTGTGCTCAGTAGGAACACTTTAAACCCCTTAAATGTAACCTCCCCTAGGGTGTCCAAAACTAAACAAACATTCTAGATGGATGTTGGGGGATGATGTGGGGCACACAAATGTCCACATTTTTACTATAACTCCCTTCTTTAGTGGGTATTATGGAAAGAGCTGTGAACATATCAGACTCCATTCCCATGGTGCTCTAGGTCTAGGACAGATTTTTGTGAAAATTAGAACAATAAATGACAGAAGGTAATGTTAGTGTGTGTGTCAATCTACACTTAAGTAAATGAAGAATGAGTGGTCATTGTGTAGTAGGGAAGACAAAGACACTAAGGGTAAACCTCCTTGGGAGCTGAACCTATCCCTGTGGGGCTATTTGTGCCTAACTGAAGAAAGTCTCCATGTGAAGACACCTGTGTATGTGGAGGCCAGAGAGTCTGATCTCAGTACACAGGGACCTGCACTGTACAGGAGTCTCATTTTGTGGGAAATATTTTAGAACCACAGAAATGATGAGAGCCTTCAGGAGGGTCTCTGCCAAGAAATAAAGCAGGCCACATAAAATCTGTGAAATAGAACTTTTCACTCACTGCTGATAGTCACCATAGATAACGTTACCTCCTTGTTTGTTAGTTGGAGAAAAAAGGAGAAATTGGAACCACAATGAAAATTCAAAAATTGTTGCTAGGGTAGCTTAGATGTTTGAGGAAATCACTGCTCCCAACCAGAAGTTTTTTGCTTAGCTAGATGTTCACGTGCTGCTAGGTCTGGTCCCTGAGTTCAGTGTTCTCTGAGTGTAACTTATTAGTGAGTTTTGTGCCCTCTAGTGTCCTGTGGACCCTTGAAACTTAGCCCTTCTGTCTCCTGCAGGAAAGTTTTTGTCTGGGCTCACGCTGACTTCCTTTCACTGTGTCTTACACAGTAATAAACCGCCGTGTCCTCAGCTCTTAGGCTGATCATCTGCAGACACAGCATGTTCTTGGTACTGTCTCTGGAGATGGTGAATCGGCCCTTCACAGACTCTGCATAGTATTTCTGACTTTCATCATACCATATAACTGCCACCCACTCCAGTCCCTTCCCTGGAGCCTGTCGGACCCAATCCATGTGGTTGCTACTGAAGGTGAGTCCAGAGGCTGTACAGGAAAGTCTCAGAGACCCTCCAGACTACACCAATTTTCCCCCAGACTCCACCAGCTGCACCTCACACTGGATACCTGCAAACACATAGATGTCCTGGTCAGAAAACAGTCACATATACTCTGTTTCTTTAATTCATTTTCAACTCAAATTTTCAGAGTTTCTTGGTCTCCATAAGTTACCTCTTAAAATAGCCACAAGGATAACCCAGCTCAGCCAAATTCCATGGTGCATCATCTGTGCTCAGTCCTGATCACAGACTGGGGACACCTGGGAATCCTGGAGCTAGGGTTCCTGTCTCAGAGTTGCAGGGCCAGGGCTGGGCTGGTATTTATCAGCAGAGCGGGCCTCAATTTGCATGTCCTCACACTATATAGGGAGGTCTGGGGTTAGGGACCTACCAAGGGTGCAGTGCCTCAGTACAGGCATGAGTGCCTCTCTGCAGTACTCCCTTTGAAGTGTGGAAATTGGGTGAAAATTTCCTATATCTGGAGAAAGATCTTTGATATGCTGGTGAGAGAGATAAGACCTTCTCTCTGTGCTGCTCCACTTTGTCTCTACTTCTGCAGGGGCAAGTTGTTCCAGGCTTGGAGAAAACATTGACACTCTGGATACAGGTAATGTATAATGAAACCCACATTTTGTCAGATCATCGGTGAGACCTATGTTAGAGGCTTAATAACTTGATCATTCATGTGCCTAGTATGACATTAACTGCAAACACTGACAAATGTGTAACAAGAATAGGAAATTAGGGGTCTATGTGTCTTATGAAGACAGATGCAGACATCCTAAAAAAATATTTGTAAACAAAACACAATTGCACAAAAAGATAAGACACTTACTTTCAGTGCTTTTTATTAAGGTAATGTGAATGTAATCAGTTTTAATATTCAATCAATCCAATTTGATTAAAAAAGAAAAATTCCCATTATTATAAAACAAAATGTGGGTTTATGTAATTAAAGATGATCTGTAAATAAAGCATGTTCCATTTAATATTGAATGATTCAAGCATTGTACAATGACTGTGAGTGACATAAGAATGGCTGCCAGCACATTTTCTACTCAACATTTTCACTGAGACACAGGCAAATATGTAAAATGAATTATTTTAATAAATAAAACTCTCAACATTCAGATGTGAGAGGAGTGTGTTCCCTTCAGTAACTAAATGTAAAATAATATATAAAAAATTTTAAGACATTTTGGTAAACTAATTCAGTACTAAGTGTAAAAAAATATAATTTTTGCATTTTAATATAAAAAGAAGAAAAAAGATAATTTATAAAGAAAGGTAACTCCACAAGCTTTAAATATATCAAAAAATATAGGAAGAAGTATAAAAGGCATGCTGAAATCTCTTTTCCTCAAACTTCTGGTTGTTTATATTAATTAAATCTCTATGTATTTTTCAAACTCTAGAAAACAGAAGGGCCTTTACCCAGTCCACTCAAACTCTGGTATGCTGAATTTAGATGGTTATGCCAACAACATTAATGTCTTCTTTGTTCATTGCAGTCTTTAATAGCTATTTGAACTCCTACTCTGCTGGATGAGCTCCTCCAAAATCTTGTTCTCTCCTCATTCTCTTGTGAATTGCTGCAATTTTCTTGTTATCTCTTATTCTCAGAGTAGAAGCTGAAGCCACAAAGCCTCTATGTCGTCTCAGACAGTTGCCTGATTTGTAGTAATGAGGTACGTGTTGTACCAAAGCAAAAGGTGTCCTAGTCACAAAGCATACGGTCAGCGGGTAGGTGGGGTATTGAGTGATGGCCATCCTCGTTGCCACAGAGCCACCCAGCAGGGCATACATCGCAATCAGGTGTTTCTTTGTGAGTTTCACTCAGAATTTAGGGAAGGGAAAAGACAATTCCCCTCAGAGAAAAGGTCAAGATGAACAACCTTGAAAGCATTTGATTCAAAATGTTGGGAGATCAGTCCTGTCAGAGACAAACTGCTGTGTGTTTGGATCGGTACAGCTATGTGTGATAGTACAATGGTGAGCCTTAGGTCCTGCAGCAACCACAATGTGTTCCTCTATTCTGCAGCTCTCAGAAATAGGAATCTCTTTCTATATTATTCACAATCACAATTCCTCTAATTCAAGGATCTTCAGTAAACTGATGACAAACATCTTTTAAATGAGATCCTGCACAGCATCCTCCCTGCTCACAGTTTCATGGATATCATCCCAACCCCAACATCTGCAGCATTTTGTCTTGACACTGCCCTGCCTGTTAGTTCTCTGTCCCCTATCAGTGTGGTTTCAATCTTTCTCCTGTCCTGGGAGCCCTGCCCAGTTCATAGAGGACTCAGGAGATGTCCTGATACATTCTGACATGTCTATTGTATACCTGGTTTTTCCAAACAAGTGTTCTATCTTCTTCTTATCAACGTGTCCAGAAGACATTAGGGTGAATGGAGCAAATCAAAGGACCCACAGATTTTTTTTAAAATAAAACTGTCTCAACCCTCTGTCCATGTCAGATTACTTACTTTTATTTATTCATCAAGTGAATTGACTGAAAATTACATTATTGGGGCTCAAAGGCTCTGAACCTCACACTGGAATGCAGATGTGTGCACATTGTATTAAAAACCAACAGTAGCCACTTTTTGTTATTTTTTAGTTTCCTAGATTAAATAGTCAGATGCTGAGTTTTGATTGGAGAACTGTAATAACAACATTTTTCTTTAACCACAATTTTAGTAAAATAATTTTTAAAAATTTGATGTCAGGAAAAAGGTGATAGTTTTATTTTCTGTATTTCTGATGATGCTGAGGGCAAAATAAAGCTGCAGTGTCGTTGCTCAAAGGATTCCTAATTCTGAACCTCACAAATAAATTTAAGCAGAAATCATGAAAGCAGGGCACCTTAAGTTCACCCAACATGGGAAACACACTGACTGTAAACTCTATCTGGGGTGTGTGTACAGGTTCTGGGGTGTGCAGGACCAGCTCCAAATCCCAGACTCAGAATTTCAGTAAGTCTGTATTTTTCTCCTGGGGGAAGAATAGGAATAGTGTGATAGAGTCAAAGGCATTCTATCCAGGACCTCTATACATGAATGTAAAACAATGATGATAGGAACAAGTCTTGTCATTCAACATGTAAAGATTGTTACTGAGAAAAAAAACTCTGGGCCAAGTCTTCCCACAAAATTAAAAAGGAAATAAGATAAGGCAAATGTGAAAATTAGAGTCTTTTGCAGCACAGTTTCTTCTGCATGTCCTCAGAGAAGCAAACACACCATACTTACTTATGGCAAAGCCATCAACCAAGACACCCACGCTTGAGTCATGGGGATATTCTGATAAACATCTCTAGTTTCCAACCATTCCAGTGATTTTGCTTGGCTTTGTGTGGATTGCATAGAACTTTCAGAAAGGTTGACCTAGCCTTCCCTACTTCTGTCTTTCAATTGAGGGCGAACAGACTTGCATCATTACCTGGTAGCTCCCCTGCTATATCCATTATCTTGCCTGCATTTTAATGACATAGGTATTTGTCAGTAAAATTCATGGAAATATAATATTTTCTTGGTGTCTGTTTCTTAGAAAACCCAGACAGACACTAAAACACTTATTTCAAATAAAAGGCCTGACTTTATTTTTAATGCTTGACTGGTGATTCTTTTATTCTTTTTTCCTTGGTTCGACATCTGGACAGGTTGATTAAAAACACACACATACCTCTTTACATGGTGGCTTGGGAAGGTAAAATTTCCTGCATGTGGGAACTTTTTTCAGCCTCACCTCATGGCTAATGTGAAGGCTCATCTCACTCCCTCTGCTCTGCCCAAGCATGCTGAACTTGTTTTGCGCACCAGGCTTCTCCAGTTGTCCCCTGTTTAAATAATAACAAGTCCCTCAAAGTCACTTGTTATGTGGAGGGTAACTGTATAGACCTCAAAACCACATGTCATGTGGAGGTCATCTTGATTTCAGGAGTGACCACATTAATTGACACTGTGAGAAATGTTCCTGGATAATGACCACATCAACAAAGAACTTTCTCCTGCTACTTTGCTTGTTAACACGCTCTGTTGTGTAATGAGAGCTGTTGTTGTTGGATGCACAGCCTTGTGCCATATTTCTTTAGTTCTGCCTTGTCTGTATAACGTGATTGACTGTCTCAGTCTAACATTTTGACAAATAAATGGTGTTTAGACAGAAACATGGCATTGCAAATGCCACACGGTGTTCTCTGATCCTCCGTCCGAGATTTTGTCTCTGTGTATCTTAGAATCAATACCGCGTCTCAAAACCAAAATAAGCTGTGATTGACAATAGCATCAGAGGAATGGCCCTAATTCTGTGACCTATGGGTTGTGTGACCCAAACAAGTGCTGTCTCTGATTTTTGTAGAGGACTCAGGAATTAAAGTACATGGTCCATTACATGGTAAATCATTGAAAAAATGAGCTGTCATAGTTTGAAGGTGTGGGTTGGTGAGGTTCACAGTTCAATTGGCTAAGGGCTTACATAAATCCTATATGTACCTTTTATAGGGCTAATATTTCCCCTTCTGCCTGTGTCACAAAAAGCAAACAAATATTGTTACCTTTTCAGTAATAAAACACAGCACCCATAAAATTCATGTGAAATAACCAATTCAATCATTTGGGTTCTCTGGAAGAAGAAACATGTAAATACAAACAAAGTAGAAAAGACCCACCTAAGTACAACTAAAACCCAATAAAATTGAAGAAAAAGAGGAAATAAGAGAAGGACAAGGAGCAAAAACAAAAACAAAAACAAAAACACCCCCCAAACAAAACCAACCAACCAACCAAACACCTGGATACAATTTCTCTTCCAGTCTGACTCACACAGTATGCTGTGCATTTGAAAATGTTTCCTTCTATAAAAGTGAATCATTTGTACATCAGAGTCATCACTGTGTGGCACAAAATTCTTAATCTGGGAAGACTACCTGAGACAGTTTCACATCCGACTTGAGTTACCCTTTTATTAAGCCATCAGAGTGTCTCTCTCTGGGCAATTTTGAAAAATGTAGTACTGTTGAAACCACACTAATATTCCCATGGCCAACATCTCCACTCCCTCAATCACAGCCAGATTTTTGTCTCCTAGACCACATCATGCAAAATTTCACATCAGTAATATGGACATTTTGCAAGTTGAACTTTGGTTCTGAAAGAAGCAAGTGCAAAGTCATGTAAGAATATGGACATATTAAAGTATGCACAAATTGTTAATTCTCAAGGGTGGATCTGTTTCTGAAGTACTCGAGGTTTCATTATGTGGATTATTGTTAGGCTTAGAAGATGGGGCCATGCTGACAGATAGAATAAATAGCTTTCCCTATCTTCTCAGGTTTTCAGTGGGAAGAACCATATCTGCCTACAGGAAAGACTGCTCTAGACAGCCACAAGATTCAAAGCTAGAAGAAGCTCTAATATAAACTCAATGAGCATGAGACCCTGTAGAAAAAAATTGGGTCAACTCTTAAGGTTATTGAACTCTAATTTACCTGGATCCTCTGACCAGAAGAACCTTTTCCAGTAATATTTCCTGATTTAGAGTTCCCTGGTGGTGTAGTGGCTTAAGGCTTTGGCGCTGTTAACGCTGCAGTCTGGGATTGATTCCCGCCAAGGAACTTCCAATATACTTTAAAAAAAAAAAAGCTGTTAAAAAAATTCCTGGTTCATTTAAAATAAGTATTGAAAATTAAATGCATATCTTAGGAATTGGAGTATTAAATGTCAGGCAAAAAATGTTAAATGTGGTAAAGATGCCAATGAGAGGTGGCCAAAAAATTAAATAGAAGTCACTTTAAGAAGTGAAAGTGGCCAATGAGGACAAACAATGTCTAGGAAGAGGTTGTGCAAAATGAGACATGGGGAGAACTGATTGGTTTAACATCCCAAGAAGCTAATTACACCAGTGAATTTGTCAATATTTTACATAGATCAAAAGTTAGAATGTGCTAAAGAGAGAATGAAACTTGCAGGAACAGGAGACAAAGACTGTACACAACATACTCGGTTTGTTCATGAAGAGTAACACACATTACATATTATATACTCTGGTCTGGGTAAACCTCATATTTAAGGTCAGTGTTTAGTGTGTGAAAAGGAGAGGGACATGAGGGTTCAGAAGTATCTTGTAACATGGAGAATTTTTTATTAATCTCAAAAGTCAGAACATTTCTTGTTAATTTGGTATTTATAATTTTGGGAAGTTGGCATTTAAGTGTTCAAGTAAGTGGATTAACCCTTATAGAGAGCATCAGTGAGTGTAAAAAGGCACAGAACAATTACTTTTAAATGTGTTTGCTAAATGTTATACTTATTTCTAATACATCGATCCTTATAAGACAGAAAGCATGGTGGCTGATCACCCTACATGAGGACAGTCTATGCTCATGTGAAGAAAGTGTGTGGGCCCAGAACCACGCTGGAGTGTGGGCAAAATCTCCCTCAATCAAGGAATTTTGAGAAACCCAAAAATGTTATATTTTTTCAACCAAGAAAAGCAGCTCATATGGGGACATAGTGACATTAATTATCTGGGTGAGAAATCAACCACATTTCCAGTTACCTTTTACTTTTTGCCTGCAGTGAGAATGTGAGAAATTAGACACAAAAAGAGAAGCAGGCAATGACTCAAGGGAGTATAAAAGGAGAGAAAAATTACTGATCCCAGTAGGAAGATCTTATGCAATTCCTCTAGGCACCAGTTTCTGACCTGGGCCCTTCTGTGTGGTGGACGTGAGCCTTCTAGGGAAGTTCTGAGATGCCCTTCGAGCTCCTGAGTTTCCCTGCTGTCTTGATCTCACTCTAGGGTCCTGAGTTATGCCCTATGCCCCAGCTCTTCTTTACACTGCATTGAAGCTTGTATTTAGGCTCACATTGAGCTTCTCCCACTGTTCCTCACACAGTAATACATATCCATGTATGCAGGTAATTTGCAGGTCAAGCATGTTCTTCTGGAGATTGTAAATTAGTCCTTAATGGATTCTGCATAGTGTACGAGGTAAGTAATACTGTCACTACTAATGTATGAAGCACACTAAAGTCTTATATTGATACCTGTCAGGCCTGTGCATGACCTAATCAGTGAAGGTGAATCCAAACATGACACAGAGAACCCCCCCACCCACAGCTCCACCAAGTCTCTCCCAGACTTTATCAGTTATGCCTCACATTGGACACCTGCAAACACAGAGACATACTGGTCAAAAAACTGTGACACATCCAGTTTCTCTCACTCATATCCATTCACATACATAGTGTCTCTTGTTATTCATAAATCACCTCTTAAAATAGCAACTAGTAAGTACCAACTGAGCCAAAATTACCTGGTGAGTCATTTGTGTTTTGTCCTGTTCTAGGAATTGGAAAACATGGGAATCCTGGGGCTTGGGCCTCTGTCCCAGACATGCAGGGTCAGGGCTGGGAGTGGTTTCATCAGCAGAGGGAGGCCCCTATTTGCATGGTCTTCCACTATATAAGGAGATCTAAAGTTGGACAACTACAGAAAAAGCAGTAATGCATCTACATAAAACATTTAATTTAGGTAAATTCTATCAAAATTTTACAGTTAAAGTTACACACTGCAGGACAGAGGATCTGTGCAATTTGTCCAAGAGCACATATCAGCTAAGAGTAAACCCCATATCTGGGTCTGTGCTCCTCCCCCCTTGAATCCAACTGCCCCACTGAACTAGCTCCAGGGCTCAGTTGAACTTTCTACATTGAGTTTGAGAACCCATACCTGTAATGAAAACATGTGTAGTTTTCTGCATTGTAGTATCTACATAAGATTGTCTAGAGAAGTGAAATTCATGCAGATGTGTTTCCGTAGTTTGAAGTTTTTCATGTTACTGTTTATCTGTAAATATTTCCCTACGAATTGTTCATTTGTTTACTTGTAGTACAATAGCTTCAATGATGCATAATAAACTGCACAGTAGAGGAGGATGCAGGTATTGTCTGAATCTACAGGCATTATATTGGACCTAAAAGCAAGGAGCAAATGTAGGAAGAGCCCCACCCACTTGTCTTCTAATTGGGTTTTTCCCAGTGACCCACTTAAGTAACCTGTGGTGATGATGCCCAGCTCAAGTAGACTTCTCATTCAAATGGCTAGAAGAAAAGGAAAGAGCAACACACTTGTCAGATGCAAGAAATCCTATCAGTAGGGGGCCTGTGACTTCTTAGTGGGGAAGAGAACATGTTTAACTCTTAGTGGACCTGTAAGGTTATATTTGAAACGGCTCAATTTTCATGACATATAGACAAGTGCAAACCTTAATATATAATTGTGTAAATCATAATTCAATCTATTGACATTTGAACGTAAAAATGGGAAAATGCAAACATATATTGTCAGCCACATTGTATTTAATGAAATGTGAATCTGCAGAAATGAACATTTCCTCAGAGCAGAATATTAGAATATATCTTTAATTCATCTCTCAGGTATTTACTAACTTCCAATTCATCAGAAACTTCAGTCTTTTAGTATTACAGTCCTAATTTTATTTCAAAGTAGATGTGAATTCTGTACAACTGCATGATATGTCCTTACCCAGTCTGTAGCATTTTTACAAAATGTCCTCCCCTGTGCAAATTTTCCATGTGATCTTCATCAGGAGATCTTGACAAGAAAGAGACCTGCTCTCAACATCCTATCTCTTTTATTTCCAGACCTCAGCGTTTGTCTTACTGAGCCTCAAGTTGTGAAGCTATATGGACAGCTTCAATCGAAGTTCTCTTCTCATGAGTAGATATCTGGGTACAAAAATACACCTGAAAAAGGAACCTCGAGCAGCATGTCTTGTATAAGTCCAGTTGGTGTGCATGCTGATGTAGGTGCCCTTACCTCTGATTACCTCTGGCTTCCTGATTGTCAATAAGACCAAGAACATAAAAGTGTTGAGATGATGCTTTTCTATTTGGGGGACTTGGAGATTTTGAGAGTTTTAGAGCTAATTGAAGCACTGTGGGTTTTCAACAAGCACAAGCGCCCATTTACATAGGATCTCTCTACCTAGACCTTAAGGGAAAAATGTAAAGAAGATAAAATAATAATATGATTAGTAAAACAAATTAATCTCTGAACCCCTGAGATTAGGAAAAATGACCTCATTTAATTCTAATTCACTGTTCTATAAATTGGTGGTTATTGTACTTCTAAATTCATAGTTAATGCCACAATTATAGAACTTAAAATTATCCTATTTTCTGGTCATTGGCAAGTTTGTTTATTACATTTACGAGTTTATTCTAAAAAGAGAGGATACCTTTGTGTTTCCACCACTTTATGAGAATTTTTTCTGTCTACGTGTCAGAAAATACTTACAGAACATAAGAGCCCTGAGCAGAGACCAGCCCTTATGCCTCTTAGGTTTTTCAAGAATGAGCTCTGTGATTCCTAAGCACTTCCTGATGGTCCTGAGTGCACGTTCTTTTTTATAATTCATTTTTATTGTTAGACTTATTGGGGTGACATCTGTTAGCAAGGATTACATAGGTTTCAGGCATACTATTCTACGGTGCATTGTCAACTTGATGTATAATAAGTTCACCACCTGATGTGACTTCTCTTTCCATCACCTTATATTTAGCTTCCCCCCTCCTCTCACAACCCCTCCCCTCCCCTCCCTAACCCACTTGTCTCCAAATAAACATTAAACTATTGATTGTGTCCACTGGTTATTTGTTTGTTCATTTCTTTTTTCTTTGCTTTCAGTTTTATATTCCGCATATGAGTGAAGTCATACAGTTCTTTGTTTTTTCTGTCTGGCTTATTTCACTAAGCATGATGATCTCCAGGTCCATCCATTTTGTTGCAAATGGCAATATTACATCTTTTCTTATACACAATGGAATATTACTCAACTATAAGAAAAGCTGAGAGCACTTTCTTATTCAACGCACCACAGAGAAATAGAGACCATTGTCCCTCCTCTTACTCAGTGTTTGATGGTGGTTCCTTCAGCATAAGCACTAAAGACTCTCCTGTTCAAATGATGTCTCCTCTTAGTTGTTTCTATCAACAGACTCCTCCTTCTGCTTTTAATTGTAGCTGTAAATCCCCAGTTGCATTTTCTGCATTCAGAGATAACGTTGCTTTTCTATGTTTTTGCAATTGCAAGAGTGTTAGATAAAGCCTTCAGTTCAAATTTTGCCTCTGTTGGAAGAACTTTTCTTTAGTAACAGGCAGAGAACAAAGTGAAAAAAGGCTTTGGGATTCATTATCTACTGGCAGGACACATAGTGTTGAGAGTGCTCTTCTTTCACCACATGCGTCCATCAGAACAAAAATGGTGGATCCTAAGGCAGTGCCCAGGCCCACAAGTAGGGATTGAGCTACAGAAACTCATACCCTTGACGTGAAATGTAATGGCTGTCACTCAGAAGGGTTTAATAATTGTTTCACACTTGTGATTTTACTCAT
>PVJL010020365.1:0-12185 GCA_004026885.1 Lyroderma lyra
CCCCCTACTCTCCCACCCCCTCCCCTTTCTCCCCTCCCTAACCCACTCGTCCCCAAATAAACATTAAACTATCGATTGTGTCCATGGGTTATTTGTTTGTTCAGTTCTTTTTTTCTTTGCTTTCAGTTTTATATTCCGCATATGAGTGAAATCATGCAGTTCTTTGTTTTTTCTGTCTGGCTTATTTCACTTAGCATGAAGCTTTTAGCATTTCTTGTAATACTGATTTGATAGTGATAAACTCTTAATTTTTTCTTGTCTAGAAAACACTATCTCTTTCAATTTTAAATCATAGCCTTGCTGAGTAGAGTAGTCTTGGTAGTAAGGCCTTGCTTTTCATCATTTTGAATATTTCATGTCAAGCCCTTATTTTCTGCAAAATATCTGTTGAGAAATCAGCTGAAAATTTAATGGGAACTCTCTTGTGAGTAATAGTTACTTTTCTTTTACTGCTTTTAGTGTTCTTCTTTGTCTTTAACATTTGGCATTTTAATTATAATGTGTCTTCTTGTGGGTCTGTTTGGGTTCATCATGTTTGGGACTCTCTGCACTTCCTCGGCTTGCATGTCTATTTTCTTTGCCAGGTTAGAAAAATTTTCAGTCATTTCTTCAAATATGTTCTTAATACCTTGCTCCCTCTCTTCTACTTCTGGTATTCCTATGATGTTAATGTTCTTATGCTTGATGTTGACCCAAAATATCTTTTAATTTATCTTCATTTCCTTTTATAAATTTTTTCTTTTTGGTGTTATGACTGGGGTTTTCTGCTACTTTATCTTCTCAATCACTGATTTGATCCTCTGTTTCATCTAGTCTGCTGATGATTCCTTCTAGTGCATTCTTCATTTCAGTTGCTGTATTCTTAATTCTCATTGGGTTTTTGTATGGAGACTATATTATTTTTATGCTTGCTATGTTTTTGTTGAAGTTATCACTAATCTTCTTGAGCATAATTATATCCATTGTTCTAAATTCTGTATCTGGTTGGTTGCTTACCTTCATTTTGTTTAGTTTTTTTCTGGAGGTTTCTCCTGTTCTTTCAATTGGGGCATATTCTTGGTTTCTAAATTTTTTGGCTACTTTTCTGTGTTTGTTTTTATATATTAAGTAGACCTGCTACATCTCCCAGTCCTGGTCAGGTGATCTTATATAGTAGATGCCCTGTGTGTTCCAGTGGCACAGTCTCTCTGATCTCCTGCACTGGGCACTGCAGATGTGTCCTTTGTGTGGGTTTTGTGTGTTCTTCTGTTACAGTAGTCTTAATTGCTGTTGGCATGACAATGGGTAGAATTAACCCTCAGACTGGCTGGCTGTGAGGATTGGCCATATTTACAGCTTATATACTACTGTGTGTGGGGTTTATACCACAGAAAGGGATTCTCCCCCTGTGGACTCTGGTGCCTGCTGAGACCATCCATAGGGTATGCCATTTGTGGAACTAATTGAGTGGTACTCTGCTGTGATCTGAAGCTGACCTCTAGGCATGTTGGTTCTGGGGCCTTTGGGGAGAACTTCTGGTGCAAGCTTGTGTCAGTGACTGCTTGTGACTGACCAGGAACTACATTTAGGAGCAATAAAAAGATTTGTGGTTGATTTCTAGCTGTTCTGAACCTGGAGGTGTATGAGAGAGGTCACACTAAGAACTGAGGTTGTCTGCCACCACTACTGGGCTTGGGATTTTTTGCAAAAAGTACAGGACACCCTGAGCCTTGCTACCACCTTCCAGCTCCTGTAAGCCTCAGCCACTGAAAAAGTCTTGTGTGGATTCTTAAGTTGCGTAAGGTGGGATCTAAGAGAGTCACCAGGGTGAGATGAGTGTTCATCAGATTAGTGTAGATTTTGGCTTGGTGCCTGTACTGAGCCTATAGCTACTCAGCAAAAGTCTAAAAGGACACTGAGGCCAGCCTCCACCTTCCTGAGGTCCAAAAACCTCAAAAAGTTGTTCAAGAAAAAGTTCAATGCAGGCAGGGCTGTCATTCACTGAGAAAGTGCCTCAGGCATTGAGTGAGTTGCATGGGTGGGGTCCCAGAGAATCATCAAGGTGGAGCAAGTGGGTTGAGCGAGGAGAGTTCACCAAGACTAATGCAGATTCAGATTTGGCCATGACAGGGGTCTCAATAAAGGAAAGATTGTGCCTACCTGCTAGCTGCATGAGAGGAAGTTTCTAAACAGGAAAAAATGGTAAGCATCCCTTCATTTCTTACACTGAAGCCAAACAACTCAGTCTTTTCTCATATGTTTCTGATGCCTCCTAAGTCACTGTTCCTCCACCAGAGCCCAAGTTGAGTGCCTGCAAATTAGTTTGTGTGCAGGTACTTTAAGAAGACATCTGGGGAGTTCCCTGGTGGTGTAGTGGCTTAAAGCTTTGGCACTGGTGCTATCAGCGCTGCGGCCTGGGTTTGATTCCCAGTCAGGGAGCTACCCACATACCAAAAAGCAAAAAAAAAAAAAAAAAAAAAAAAAAAAAAAAAAAAAAAAAAAAAAAAAAAAAAAAGACATCTGGTTTTCCCATAGCCTTCTGTTTCACCCAGATGATTGTAATCCTCACTGTTTTTCACAGCCAGATATTGTAGTGGGTTCCTCTTCCTGGCACTGTTATTTGAAGCTGGGGAGCCTGGTGTAGGGCTAGGTTTCCTTGCTCCTCCATGGAGTACCTCCACATTTGAGATATCTCCTCTGATTCTCAACCACCACACATAAGAGTGGGGCCACCTGTTCCATATCTTCTCCCTTCCTACTAGTCTGGATGTGGCTTATTTTTTATTTTTTAGTTATAAAACTTCTGCTCAACTAGACTTCAGATGGTGCTCCAGGTTGACTGTTCCATTATTTAGTTATAATTTTAATGTGCTCTTTGGAGGAGGTAAACACATCACTTATTTACTTTGTCATCTTGGAACCTCTGTTTTTTTCTTACAATATTCTGGATCTGAGTCTCTGTGGCTTGCCCATTTACTTTATTGTTTTCTGTTGATGAAAAAATGTGAAATAACCTAATTTATTAATTAATGTGGTACAATTTATCAATATTTTTCTTTATGGTTGGTGTTATTTGTGTCCTCTTTAGAAACTAAATTAGTGAAGTTCTTCTATGCTATCTTCCAGAAGTTTTATTGTTTCATCTTTCACTTTGATGCCTACAATTTATTTGGAGTTAATTTTTGGCTATGTGTAAAGTGGAAGTTAAGATTTTTCTTTACAGATATTTTTCAAATTGAAAAATTATATATAGATAAAAATATCATTTTTTATCAAAATGAAAATTGAATTGTGTTGTAATAGGATAAACTTTCAGTTTAAGATTCAAAGTTATTTCTGATGGGCAGATTTTAACTGAAACTATAGGGTTATAGCTAAAGTCTAACAAGAAAACTCTTGTTACTTTGATAATAAGTCTTCCTATCTGGAGGAAGAATGGAGAAGCAACTGTAAAAAGGTAACCATTACCAAACTTAACCTCTTAAATTACCTGAGTAGTTATGAATGAACTGATGGTGATGGTTATATCCCAAGATTTCTCCAAATTGTTGTTGCCATCTGCAGCAGCATGTATGGACCTGGAGTATATTGTGCTGAGTGGAGTATGTCAGACAAAGAAAGACAGATAAAATATGATTTTGCTTATATGTGAAATCTAAAGAATAAAATAAACAAACAAAACACAAACAAATTCATAGATAGAATATTTTGGCGGTTGCTAGATTGGAGGGCAGGGCATGAAGAGGTAGGGGAAAAAGTAAAATGGATTAAAACAAATTGTTTGTTACAGAGTAGTCATGGGAATATAGTGTAAAGCATAAGGAATATAGTCAATAATATTGTATTAACTATATATGGTAGATGGGAGCAGGTTGGCAGGCAGGGTGTAAAAGGTAAAGGGATTAATAAGTACAAAACTGAAGTTGCAAAATATCATGAAGATATAAAAGAAAGCCTATAAAATATAGTCAATAATGTGGTAATAACTACGTATAGTTCCAGGTGGGTGCAACGCTAGTCAGGGCGTTCACTTTGTAAATTATATAACTATCTAACCACTATGCTGTACATCTGAAACTAGTATAAAATAATATTGAATGTCAACTGTAATAGAAATTTTTAAAAAACAAGTGGAGGTAAAGGGAAATAAGAGGATCAAATTTTCAGGTATTAAATATGTCATGGAGATGTAATGTATAGCATAAGGCATATAGTAAATAATATTGTGATAGGGTAGTATGGTGTCAGACTGTTGCAGGATTTATCATGGCGATCATTTCTTTAGGTGTATAGATGTTGAATAACTATGGTGTAGACCTAAGACTAATTTAATATTGTATGTTATCTATATATTAATAAAAATCTTTAGAAAAAAGATCTCCTAAACTGAAGAAAATTATGTCTACCCCTAGGCAACTGAGTATTTGCTATGCAGGTGACCCCCTGAGGAGAAGGGTACTGGCAAGCCTTTGGTTAGAAAGTGCTCTGATATCCTTGGGTTATAGGAATGTAAGTCAACTGTTGTTTTCCCTTTCATTTAAGGATTGCAAAGCCAAATGGAATTGACTTCTGCTTTACTTAGGAATTTAGATGTTTTGCATTGCCAATCAGATTTCTGGCTAGGAGTTTTTTTTTTTTTAATGTATCATCTAGCAATTATATAAATCACATGGGTCAGTTTCTTTTGATGTCTGATCCCTGTTTCTCTTAGAAGACTGGAAGACCAAAGCATTACACAGCTGGTTTTTTACTCACTCTCCATTCACTACTGTTCCCCAGTACTTTTTTCTCCTAGATTTAATTTCTCCTTCTATATTTGCTTAAAGCCTTATTTGACAACTTCTTATAAAATACAGATACTGTCCAATCTTTTGAGCAAATTTACTCCACTCAACTTCAAGTGTCCTGCTGATTTTCCCTGATCTAATCCCTTACCATTTTTCTTTGTTAGTAATGCTTTACATAGTTCCTGACATTCACCATGCTCATTTATGTCTCTGTACCTTTAGTTGTGATGTTCTCCTTGCCTGGACCAAACTTTTCATCTTCATTTCCCCTCTGGATGCATACTTTAGAAATCTTAAAAAACAGTCACCAGAAAGATTTCCCATGACTCAGATGAGCTAAACACCCCATGTCTATCCCTGTAACCACACATATAACATGGTATTGAAAAAGTCTGCTTATTTGTCCATTTCCCTCATTTGGTTACATAACTTATTTATTTTTGATCCCCCAGCATCATGTACAGTGCCTAGTACATTGCAGTTGTTCAGTCCATCCATGTTGAATGTACTTATTCTGCAGTAGTACAAGGATTAGTTTGCTCACAAGTTTCTAAAATTTCAGGTTGAGGGCCAAGTGGGTTGAAGTATTGTACATACTGCTAAGATTGCCAGCTGTGGTTGGAGGATTTATGTCAGCCCAGATAACCATTCATTTCATAATATTAGGGGAGACTTAAAGCTCCAAAGTTTGGAAATTATATATGGGTCCTTAGCTTATAGAATCAAAAATCTCTTTGTCATGTTCAAAAAGTTAAATAGAAACACAAAAGTTACAAGCTTCTAGATATAACAATTACAATTTCCGAGATTAAAAAAAAAGAGCTAAATGAGAGTAATAGCAAATTAGACCTCACAGGAGAAAAGATTAGTGAAATTGTACTTGTTGTAGCAATAAAAAATGTTCAAAATGAAACAAAAAATAAGGAGGGAAAGAAACTCAGAATCAATGATATGTAGAGCAAATTAAAGCAGCTGAAAATATGAACAATTGGAGTCCTATATGTAGAAAGGAGTACAGAAAAAAACATTAGAAGGAATAATAGCCAAAAATGTTTACAAACTTGATCAAAACTATAAACTCTCAGATCCAAGAATCTTAATAAATCACAATACCATAAATGTGTGAAACTATACCAAAGGACATTATAATAAACTTACTTAAAAGCAAAAATGAGGATAAAATCTTAAAAGCTGCTAGAGAAAAAGACATATTACTGTATAAAGAAACAGGTACAAGATGACAACAGATTTCTTGTTGCAAACAATGCAAGCAAAAACAATGGAGAAATATTTTTAAAGTACTAAAAGAAAAACAAATTGTCAGCCTAGAATTCTAAATCTATTGAAAATATATTTGAAAAAAATTGAATTAAAAATATTTTAGACATATAAAACCTGAAAAAATTTATCATCAGAAGACCTACACTACAAAAAATATTGAAGGAACTTCTTAAGGTAAAAATAAAATGATACTAGGTGGGAAATGGATCTATACAGTGGAAATAGAAAACATAGGAAATGGTAATACAAGAACAAGTATATTATATTATTGAAATTTCTTTAAAAATAAACAAAAATAATAACAAAGGAGAGTGAAGCTTATAATACATAAATAAGTAAAATTTATAAAAATAATATCACAAAGACCAGGAGGAGAAAAAAGAAAATATGTTATTGTAAGGCTTTTATAATATGTATGAAGTGGATATCATAAAGACAGGCAATAAAAATGTGATAAGTTAAGTAAATCCTAAAGTAGCTACTAAGATGCAGTAAGTCAACAATGAAAATAAAATGTAATTATTCAAATAATTAATTTAAAAGAAAGTAAATAAAAATAAAAAAGAGAACAAAGTTCAAATTGAACAAGAAGAAAACAAACAGCAAGATGGTAGATTAAAACCTAACCATATTAATAATTAGATAACATGCCAAATATATAAATATCTCAATAAAAAGGCAGAAATGGTCAAATTGAGTAATAAAGCAATACTAAATTATCTTTTTCCTATAAAGATGCAAATATCTTAAAAGTAAAACATAGTAAAAAATGTATTACACTAACATTACCACTTTTTGCAAAAGCCAGAGAGGCTATATTAATACTAGACAAAGTAAATTTGCAAACAAAACACATTACTAAGTACAAAAAAAGCCCATTTTATAATTATTAAGAAATCAATCATTTAAAAAATTTATGGACCTAGTAACAATCTTCAAATTACATGGAGTAAACTAATAGAATTGCGAACAGGAAGCGGCAAATCCACAATTATACTTGGAGAGTTAAATACCACCCTTCTCAGAAGAGGTCTAAGATGGTAGATTAGGTAAACACTGTGCTAACTGCATCCCAGGATCAGACAAAAATTACGAATAAATTATAGAACAATCAGCCTCAAGAATCATTTGAAAACTAGCTGAACAGAATCCCTAAAATTAAGGATAAAAAGAAGAGGTAACATTGAAACTGGTATGAAGGGTAGAGACATGAAACAAGCTGGCCTTAAACCCACAGGTAATGGTTGAACTCCAGGAGGATCATCTCGTTGTTGGAGGTCCCCAGAGGATGGAGAGGTCCCAGTCTCACCCCATGCTTCCCAGGCCAGAGGTCCTGTGCCAGGAATGAGATTTCCCACAACATTTGGTACTAAAAATTAGCAAGGACTCTGTCTGCCCGTCCCTGTGAGATGGAAGGTGGCCCACACACAGAATCACTCCCTTGCAAAAACCAACATGGTCTCCAGTGAAAGGGTGGCAACTCTAGAGGAGCCAGAGACTTACAGGGAAAGACTGAATTGCATGGCTTCAGGGCAAGGGCTGAAGGGACATCAGCCATTATTCTTCTGTGAAGCCTGCCTCACGAGTAGCCTATAGGAAGGCAACATCTTTTCTATGTTGAACCTTCCCCCAAAGAACCAAATCTGAGACTGAAATTATCTGGTAAAATTTGCGAGAGAACACCAATTTGGTGACTCCCTGGGTCCCTGCCCCTCACAGCTAATATTGTATATCCCAGTGACTTGTTGACTACGGAGTGGCCAGTCTTGCCCCATAAGCTATAGAAGACTTTTATAGCAGCAGATGGCCAGTGGTGACATGAGCAAATTTTAATGCTAGGAAGTGGGTCAAAATCTGTGCCACAGCTTCTTGGGGAGTACAAGGGAACTTGCAGGCCTATGGCAAGCAGTGAATGACAGTGGTATTTTCAGATTACTTTTTGTGAAAGATCACAGGCCTAGCACTGATGTGAAAATTGAAATTGCACTAATTTTGTAAAAATAACAGCCCACAACCTGTGGCTCCCTGGAATCTTGCCCTACCCACCTAAAGCTGCATTGCTGGGGGCAATCTTAGCACCTGAAAGGCCAACTCTGCCACATAAGCTGCAAAAGCCTTTTATAGCAGCAGATGGCCCACAGCTACCTGGAACACTTTTGGTGGTGGTCAATGGGCCACAACTTGTGCTGCACTCTCTCTTGAAAAGCTCTCTGGAATCTTCAAGCCCAGGGCAAGTGGTGGCTGGCTATGGTGTTCTCAGAGAATTTTGCGAAGTGGCTATAGACCAGGAACTCATGAAAGATCTGAATCTGCATTAACTTTGTAACATTCACCAGCCATACCTTGAGATTCCTAGGGATCCCACCTCACCCAGCTAGTGCTACATTGCCAAAGACATTCCCAACACCATGTCAACCAGTCCAACCTGTGTACCTACGAAGACTCTTTCATTGGTTGAGACTCACATACAGCCAGCAAGTGGCAATAAGCTTAGGATGTCTTAGGCCATTTTTTAAGTTGCTGCAGGCCCAATACTGGTGACAGCTATCCTCAGTTCACAATAAGGCCTCCCTCACATGCCTCCAGGTTTAGCATAGGCAGCAGCTGAATACATATGGCTTTGTAGCTGATGGGACAGTCATAAAATAGGCTATATTTTGCCTGCATGGGTGCTCCTCCCAAGACACCAAAAGCAACACACACACAATCCAGCTTCTGATCACACTAGAACACTCTCTGGCTAGCCCCACAAGTAGCATGCCTAAAATGTGGTTTTAACAGGTATAAGAGGCTGTGGAGGCAAATTTCTCTCTGGGAGATTAGCACCTACACAGCAGGAGGTCTTGCACGGTGCATGAAGACAAGCCTTACAGTCATCCTGGGATTCAATCCTTCTGACTGAGGCACCAAAAACTATCATGGCTCTAATACAACAGGATAACATACAAAATACACTTAAGGGACATTCTTAAAACACACACACAGTACACCAGGGAAAAATGAAAGAGGATACAAATAAATGAAAACACACACCATGCTCATGAATAAAAAGAATTAATATAGTTAAAATGTCCATACTACCAAATTAATCAATAAATTTAATACAACTTCTATAAAAATACCAATGACATTTTTCACAGAACTAGAACAAATAGCCCTAAAGTTTATATGGAAACATAAAAGACCCCAAATATCTACAGCTATCCTGAGAAAGAAGAACAAATCTGAAGATGTAATCCTACCTGATATCAACCTGTACTACAAGACCATAGTAATCAAAACAGCATGATATTGACATGAAATCAGATACATAGATCAATGGAGCAAAATAGCTCAGAAATAAATTCATGCCTATAATGTCATTTAATCTATGACAATTCCTTTACATTAGGGTAAAGATAATCTATTCAATATATGGTGCTGGGAAAACTGAACAAATAAATGTAAAAAAATTGAAACTGAACCAATTTCTTACACCATATACAAGAATATACTCAAAATGTAGCAGATTGGACTAAAAAACAAAACCCATCCATATGCTATCTCCAAGAGACACACCTCAGCCACAAGGACAAACATAGACTCAGAATGAAAGGATGGAAAATAATACTCCAAGCAAATGGTAACCAGAGAAAAGCAGGAGTTGCCATACTGATATCTGACAAAACAAACTTCAGGTTAAAAGATATCAAGAGACAAAGATGGACTTTACATAGTGAAAAAAAGGCACAGTACAATAACAAGAAAACTTGACAGTAATGAATATATATGCTC
The DNA here is from genome assembly GCA_004026885.1 of Lyroderma lyra. Lineage (NCBI taxonomy): Eukaryota > Metazoa > Chordata > Mammalia > Chiroptera > Megadermatidae > Lyroderma > Lyroderma lyra. The sequence goes on from PVJL010020365.1 coordinate 9,822, forward strand.
CCAATCAGGAAGAACCAAAATATATTTTAAAAATCTACTAACAGGTCTGAAAAAAAAACTGACAAAAGCACAATTATTGTAGGAGACCTAAACACCCTCTTAACAACCATGGACAGATCATCCAAACAGAAAATAAATAAGGAAATATCAGCTCTAAATGACACATTACATAACAGCATCTGGACACAATTCATATTTATAGGAAACTTCATCCAGCAAAAAAACACTATACCTTATTTTCTAGTGCACAAGGAACATTCTCAAGGACAGACCGTATGCTGAGACACAAAAATAGCCTCAGCAAATTCAAGAAGATTGAAAACATACCAAGTGTATTCTTGGGCCACAAAGCTCTGACACTGGAGATCAACTGTAAAAGGAATGCAGAAAAAAACGACATATACTTGGAGATTAAACATCTTATTAAAAAAAGACAGGATCAAAGAACAAATAAAAGAAGAGGTTTAAAATACATAGAAATTAATGACAATGAAAATACAACATATCAAAATTATTGGGACACGGCAAAAGCAGTAATAAGAAGGAAATTTATATCATTACAGTCTCATCTTAAGAAACAAGAAAAATCACAACTAAACATCTTAACATCCAATATTAAAGAACTAGAAGAAGAACAGAAAACACCCAAAGTCAGCAGAAGGAAAGAAATAAAAATTGAAGCAGAGCTAAATGAAATGGAGAACAAAAGGACAATAGAAAAACTTAATGCTACAAAGAGCTGGTTCTTTGAGAAAGTCAACAAAATTGATGACCCTGGCTAGACTAACCAAAGGGCAAATGGAAAGGACGCAAATATCCAAAATTAGAAATGAAAGGGGAGAAATTACCACCGATATCACAGAAATACAAAGGATTATAGGAAAATATTATAAAGGGCTTTATGCCACTAAATTTAACAACCTAGAAGAAATGGACAAGTTTCTGGAAACTTATAGCCTACCTAGACTGAACCAGGAAGCACTGGATGATCTAAACAGACCAATCTATAGTAAAGAAGTTGAAATGATTATCTACAACCTCCTTAGAGGCAAAAGGCCCAGATCAGACACTTTACTCAATGAATTTTACCATGCATTCAAAGAATTAAAGCCAATCCTCTTCCAAATCTTCCAAAAAGTTAAAGATGAGGCAATGCTTCCTAACTCATTCTATGAGGGCAACATTACCCTAATACCAAAGCCTAGTAAAGACAACCCAAAAAAAGAAAACTATAGACCAATATTTCTGATGATCACAGATGCAAAAATCCTAAATAAAATATTAGCAAATAGAATACAACAAGATCATACATCACAATCAAGCAGGATTCACCCCAGGAGCACAAAAATGTTTCAACATATGAAAATCAATCAATGTGATACACTACATAAACAAAATCAAAGATAAAGACCATATGATCATATCACTTGATGCAGAGAAAGCATTAGACAAAATACAAAATCAATTTATGATCAATACACTAAATAAAATAGGTATAGAAGGAAAGTATATCAACTTAATAAAGGCCATATATGAAAAAACCCTCAGCTAGCATCATACTAAATGGGGAAAAGCTGAAGTGTATTTCCCTAAAATCAGGAACAAGATAGGGATGCCCCCTGTCACCACCACTATTCAATATAGTACAGGAAGTTCTGGCCGCATCGATCAGGCAAGAGAAAGCAATAAAAGGTATCCAAATTGGGGAATAAGAGGTCAAATAGTTACTATTTGCAGATGACATGATGCTTTATATAGAAAATCTCAAAGATTCCCCCAAGAAACTACTAGAAACAAGAAACAAATACAGTAAAATCACAGGGTATAAAATAAACGTACAAAGATCAACATTCCTGTATACAAACAACAAATCTTCAGAAAAAAAAATGAGAAAGTCAATACCATTTGCTATCGCAACGAAAAGAATGAAATATCTGGGAATTAACTTAACAAAGAATGTGTCGGACTTACATATAGAAAACTATAAGACACTTTTTTTTAAAATTCATTTTTATTTTTAGACTTATTGGGGTGACATCTGTTAGCAAGGATTACATAGGTTTCAGGCATACAATTCTACAGTGCATTGTCAACCTGATGTATAATAAGTTCACCACCTAATGTGACTTCTCATTCCATCACCTTATATTTAGCTTCCCCCCCTACTCTTCCACCCCCTCCCCTTTCTCCCCTCCCTAACCCACTCGTCCCCAAATAAACATTAAACTATTGATTGTGTCCATGGGTTATTTGTTTGTTCATTTCTTTTTTTCTTTGCTTTCAGTTTTATATTCCGCATATGAGTGAAATCATGCAGTTCTTTGTTTTTTCTGTCTGGCTTATTTCACTTAGCATGATGATCTC
>PVJL010020366.1:0-12192 GCA_004026885.1 Lyroderma lyra
TTTTCTTTGCTTTCAGTTTTATATTCCGCATATGAGTGAAATCATGCAGTTCTTTGTTTTTTCTGTCTGGCTTATTTCACTTAGCATGATGATCTCCAGGTCCATCCATTTTGTTGCAAATGGCAATATTTCATCTTTTCTTACAGCTGAGTAATATTCCATTGTGTATATGTACCACAGCTTCTTTATCCAGTCATCTATCGCAGGGACCTTTGGTTGTTTCCATGTTTTGGCCACTGTGAACAGCGCTGCAATGAACATTGGGGTACATAAGTCTTTCCGGACAAAGGTTTTCAAGTTTTTGGGTAGATCCCCAGAAGGGGGATTGCTGGGTCAAATGGTAGCTCCATTCCCAATTTTCTGAGGACCCTCCACACTGCCTTCCACAGTAGTTGTACCAGTTTGCATTCCCACCAGCAGTGTACCAGAGTTCCTTTTTCTCCACATCCTCTCCAGCACTTGTTATTCCTTGTCTTGTTAATAATAGCCATTCTCACAGGTGTGAGGCGGTATCTCATTGTGGTTTTGATTTGCATTTTTTAGCTATATGTACTTCTATTTTTCAGAATAAAAATTTTTACAGAAGTTACTGCAGATACAGTAGGATTGAGCATGCATTTGTTTAATGGATTATTTAGAAGGCTTTGACAAATTCTAAATGTTCCATCATGTATTTATTCACATTATCAAGCAACGTATAAATTATTTAACATTTTCCCATATTCCATATACTGTCTCATTGTTCCATAATGTCCCTAAGTTTCTTTCATTTTTACCTACAATTTTTCTATTCAAAACATTTATTAAATTCACATTTTACAAAATAAATTTTAACTTGACTATCAAATGAATCAGCTTCCACATGAAAAGGGCTAAATAAAAAGAGTCATTGTTTAATATGAGGAAAAAAAAACTCTGAGCCAAAATAAATGCCATAGTGCCATTTATTTGCTGAGAAAGAGCCATGTTGCATCTGGCATATTGCAACATGCTTGGTGTTAATCTTATGAAAAACATTTTCCCTGTTCTGTGGACTTGACATTGATCACAGAGGTGACATTGAACACATGAAAAAGCAAAAAAATTTTGAAAGCACAAAAGTGGAACGTAAAGAATGTACAACTTTCATCCACCACCTCCATCTTTCTCTTAATGACTCAATTCCAGATACACAGGGTTCATGCTGGCCATGAGACAGAAAGCAAAGAGGAAGGCCACTTTTGCCCATAAGTAGCTTGTAATTGGTGATTAAAGAATTGCTACGTGTGACTGCCATGAGTAGACAATATTGTTTCAGCCATCTTCAAGAATCATGCCGTGAGATAGTCATCTGAGAGTTTCCAAAACTGCCCCATCAATCTAATACTCTACATTTTAGTGGAGATGTCTAAAGTTCTGCAATCTGAACAACCGACAATCTGTAGGTCAGTATTAATGCAAAAACAAGAGTGGTACCTAGGTTTTTTGGTGACTGTAGCAGTTTCTGCTGACTACAAGGCACACATTCAATAATGTGGAAGACCAGAATTTCCCTGGTTAGGGGTTATAAAAGGATAAAGGGCTTTCAGCTGGGTACAGATGCCTAAGGCCATGCATATTTCCAATTTACTTATGGAAAACAGCTGCTTCAGTAAACAATTCCAAAAATTTTAACCTTATAATTACCTTTAGAAATGGTATGATGTTCTTGAAGGATTATTTGATTTCCATAAGGTCAGTCGGACAATCACTCATCACTGAGTAAACTTTCCTTTAGGAGGAAAATCAACTATGCACAAAATGGAATACACAGTTCTTATTTTTTCACTAATTTACCGTGAGAGGAAAAGTAAATGGGGGGGGGATTGATACAGTTAATCAATCACCAAGTGCAGAAAATTACAAGTTACAGAATCCTATTAATAACTACACCTGTGAAATGTCTTCTTGACATAGGATAAGAGTTCAGCATTTTTAAATGGTGGGGTAGAAGGTAGTTTACTAGGCTAAGCAGTTATAGTTTAGTCATCTTTTAGAAGCAAAATCTTCAAAGACTAGTACAGTTTTAAGAAGCCATAACAGTGGTCATCCATGTAATTTCCTACAAAAAAAGCTGGTTTTGGTGCTAATTAGGCTCAAGCCTTTCTGCTATCTAAAGAAGGAGAGCACCACAGAAAGCAACGTGATCAGCAACAATGGCACCTGGTACTGTCATTCCATGTGAGCCAAATTCAGTGCATGCTCTCTCACACTTTGAAATAGAAATTGCATTTGCATTCAGCTGTGTCACAAGGCATCAAATGAGACATTCGAGTGAGTGCTTTGAAAAGTAAGAAATATTATCTATATGAGCTTTCAAATTAAATCCAACAAAAAAATATATAGCAAACACAAGCCTGGAGCTTTGCCAGAGGAATATTCAGGGGAAAGAAATGAGTGGATTTAAGAAAATAGTGCCTCACAAGAGGGAGGTGATAGGGCTTATGGATGACAAGTTGATGGTGGTCCGGGAGAATCACTGGGTTAAAAAATAACAGTCTGAGAGTTCCTTTGTGGTGTAGTGGCTTAGGGCTTCGGTGCTGGTGCTATTGGCCTGGGTTCGATTCCTGGCCAGGGAACTACCCTCATACAAAAAGAAAAAAATAAATAAATAGGAAAAAAAAAAACCAATCTGACCTAATCTGGCTGAAGCAGTGTTCTGTAGATTTGAAGGAAAGATGAGTTCTTAAACCAATGCAATGGACAATATGGAAAGTGCCTGTCATTGCCAAGGTTCCCAGGCAAGGCAAGTTTTGGTGGTGGTACACCCAGTTGAAAAAGCACACACAGAAATGACATAGGGGGACCATAAACATTCTAGCAAGGAAGGAAGCCACTTTGTTGCACACCTGGGACTACATACACATATTCAAAAAAAGATGGCATTGTCATTGCCAAGGTTTTCAGGCAGGACACATTTCAGCGGTGGTACACCCAGTTGAAAAACAAAACAAAACATGTAGAGCTGACATTGGGGGACCATAAACAAGCCAGCAAGCAAGCTACTTTACTGCACAACTGGGACTATATATACATCTTCAAACAAAAGTGGCATCTTGCTTCATCTGCCTAGTAGCAGTCGTTGGGTTCTCATGGACACATAAGGCAGTACATACATAGTAAATGTCAGCCCCAGGAATTCCTCAACTCCAGACATGGGCTGATTATACTAAGGTCAGACCTGGGCGGCGGGCCTGGCTTTAACACTTTACAGTGGGCCTGCCTGTAATTCTTTACACCAGGCTTGGCTTTAACTCTTTGGGGACTGACACTCCACTCCTACAGGACTGCCACAGGTGACTTTGCCCATAATGTATACCCTTGAGCCCATAATCCACAACATATGACTACCAGACTGTTGCAATAATTACAAGGCTCATTAGTATCCACCACTAGGTGGATCCTAAGGAGCTCCATCAAGAGTTTAATGGGTCTTCCATGGAGGAGGCAATGGCTTATACCTCCATGTTCATTTCAGCCAGGGCTGTCTGAACGTGCTCAGCATGATGTGGTATATATACACAACATTCCACATGTAAAATTCCACAGGTTCCACCTTGGGAGGCTGTCAATACATCTAAAGCCATCCAATTTTGCAGCACAACTTTATGCATTTGTGCTGTTGCATCTAATAACAAGCTTAAGGCCTGTTTAGAAGCATTCAAAGCTTGAGCTGTGTGCACTGCTAAAGCTTCTACTTGTAATTTTACATCTATGACAGCAGCTCCAGGGAGGGCCAGAACAAAAAGGTAGAAGAAACAATTGGCTCTATGTTGGTGATGCCAGCAGTGATACAAGACATCCCAATTAGTAGGCAATTGAGTGAGGGTCTCCAGTACTCAGCCAGCAATATAAGGGGACCCCATGTACATTGGCCAGTCCAATTTGCAGGTAAATAAGGCCATCCACAGTGTTCACAAACCCAGTGGTATTCATCTAGAAGGATATCTGTGGGATGAATGCCAGCAGATCTGGCTCCATTTCACCAAATGCGAGGTCAGCACATGGGTAACATTTTGACACAAATGTGGGGGCACCCAACCAGCAATGCTATTAGGAGCTGAGTGATTTTGTTATATGCATAATGGGACTTGTTTCTGTAGTTCCACATGTTCCCCCACCACCCACCCCCACCTACACATTAGTCGTTACATAAACAGAGAATGTTGGTTATTAGGGTCCTTGTGGAGCAAATTGTCCACTGCCCAACGATGTTGTTCCCTTTCAGGAGTGCTGTTCCAAGTATGTAACCAGATCTAGTTGTTTAGAGAAGCCAGGTAAATCCACCCAGAAGTCCCTCAGCTGCCTCTACTGGTATTTCCATGCAGATCCAACAGTGGGAAACGTTGTGCACCTGAGCAAAAGTATGCGCCCAGGACAGAATACTATTGCCTGCCATTAGCCTGGGCAGTAGGACAAAGCAGATACTGACACCATTAAAGGAAGATCTTTACCCTCAGGTAAAATACAGACAATGTGTCCATCTTGTGACAACAATGTGGCTGGTAAGGGCTTTGCCCCTGGCCTATGATAACAGACTAGTTCTCCAAGAGGTTGGGGCCAAGGCTTCTCTAATGAGGTGATGGAATACAAAGAAAGAGACCAGAGGGCAAGGACAAATGATCCCTGTAGTATAGATCCTCTGGCACTCTCCAGCAGGGTCACCTGCACAGAGAGGGGCCAGCACCCCACCCATAATTTCAAGATCAATCCTTCTTTGAGTCCAGCACCCCAAGGTTCTATTAAAGCCAACAAAGACTCATGGGAAGCCTGGACAGCCCAAGGCCATGACCATGAAGCTTGTTTTCCTGGTGCCAAGAAGTCAGGAGCAGGGAAGGGTAGAGACCCGTTATATAATTTTGAAACCAGGTGTGGGTCAGTAGGGTTGGGAAATATTTTTAAAAAACGGGGTGACCCTTGAAAAACTTTTACTAATGGGGACAAACTAGCATGTCTGGGTTTTTCATTCAATAGCTTCACTGCAGATTAGTTCTCCATTTGCATAGATTGGATCTTTAAGTTTTCCTTTCATAAACCATTATTTCACTCTATCATACCTGCAGGTTGGGGTCGGTAAGGTATATGCAGCTGCCAATCAACATCATTCTATCAAGCCCAAGTCTGTACCTTGTATTCAGGAAAGTCACTGATAATTACCACAGGCGTCCCATAGGCAGCACTCAGCTGATCAAACACAGCAAGGGCATGTACTTGGGCAGCTTCAGCCATGAGCCAAGCAAATCCTAACCCAGTTCCTGTGTCCACTGCTGTAAAGGCATATTGACAACCATAATCTTTTGGCAACAGCCCAACATAGTTCACTTGCCCCTCCTGAAAAGGCTGCCCATCCCTCAGCAAAATACCCAGTTCTTGCATTGGGTGGGTCCAGCGTGGGTGCTGTTTTGCACAAGCTTGGCACTCTTGCTCAGCCTGTTGACATTGTGCCCAGGTCAGAGACATACCCCATCGATGAGCTACCTGTTTCATGTTCGGGCTCCAACGTGTCTCAACTTATGGTGTAGCCAGGAACCTGACTCTCCCGGGTGGGGCAGTAATTGGCTTGCCCTCACTTGAGCAAGACCATCAGTGGCATCATTTCCAGGCGCCTTTAAAGGATTGTGTCTGGCTTATTTCACTAAGCATGATGATCTCCAGGTCCATCCATTTTGTTGCAAATAGCAATATTTCATCTTTTCTTACAACTGAGTAATATTCCATTGTGTATATGTACCACAACTTCTTTATCCAGTCATCTGTCACAGGGCACTTTGGTTGTTTCCATGTTTTGGCCACTGTGAACAGCGCTGCGATGAACATTGGGATACATAAGTCTTTGCGGACAAAGGTTTTCAAAGTCTTTTGGGTAGATCCCCAGAAGCGGGATTGCTGGATCATCATGCTTAGTGAAATAAGCCAGATAGAAAAAACAAGGAACTGTATGACTTCACTCATATGCGGAATATAAAACAGAATGCAACAAATAGAAAATAAATGAACAAACAAACAAATATCCCATGGACACAATCAATAGTTCAATGTTTATTTGGGAATGAGTGGGTTAGGGAGGGGAGAAAGGGGAGGGGTGAGAGAGGAGGGAGAGGGAGCTAAATATAAGGTGATAGAAAGAGAACTCACACTGGGTGGTGAACTTATTATACAAGTTGAAAATGCACTGTAGAATTGTATGCCTGAAACCTATGTAATCTGTGCTAACAGATGTCACTCTAATAAGTCTAACAATAAAAATGAATTTGAATTAAAAAAAAAAAGGATTGTGTCCTGGAACATGGTAAATGATGGCCCCCTCCTGGAGACCCTGTTTATACATCTCCTGCCAAAGAGCCCTCCTCCAGAAAGGATGGTGCCCTATCAGCCAATCTTGGGCTCCCCAGCGGGGTGACCAAATTTTTAAACCTTTGTATACTGCCCAATTGTCAGTACAGACCTGTATGGGAACTGATTCATTCATCAGCACTAACAACATAGTCTCAATTCAGCCCATTGACTGGATTGTCCAGTCTCTGTCTCATACTAGAATTCATCTGCAGAGGGCTGTGTTGCCACATCTGCCCATGTAGGCATTTGCTCTCAGCAGGAGCCATTTGTATACCAGGCATCTGCTGGGATAGGGGCTTGCCTCTCTAAATAGGGACTAGCCATAGACATTTCAGTTTCCATCGGTGAGGATGGCTCTTCTACTTGAAATTCTATAAGTTCTAGCCAGGCATGAAATTGAACTGATAAAAGGCTGGATGGCAATTGGGCCCTTTGTTCCCAATGGGCCCCTTATTTGGTCAAGGTAGGGGTTTGGACAACCCATGTCCATGGCGTTCGTAACAAGTCTGAAACCAGCCCTTTACCAGATACCTTGATTGGATGGTCACAAGATTAGGATCTGTTATGGCCTCCCAGGCCAAAAGGGCAATATAAATAGCAGCTAGCTGTTTCTCTATAAGGGAATAGAGGGCTTCCACCCCTTTCCACAATTGAGACCAAAAACCAATGGGTACTTTAAGTGTCTCATGTTTCTGCCACAAGTGCCATCCAAACACATTGTCCTCCACTAACACCATTAAAAGGAACTGTAGGGTTGTGTCAACCACCTTTAGGGTTTGAGCTTGAGTCACTACCTGCTTGGTGGCTCAAAATGACTGTTCTATATCTGGGATTCAATCTCAAGTAGCTCCTTGCTGTATCAAGTGATTTAAGGGGTGAGATAATGTGGCTAAATGAGGAATAAACAACCTCTAATAGCCCAACAAACCCAAATAGGTCTGCAATTTCTTCACTGTTGTTGGCCGGGGATATGATTGTATCTTATCTATGACAGCCTCTGGCATAACTTTAGTCTTACCCGACCAGCAACTTCCAAGAATTTGACAGACAACCCAGGTCCTTTGACCTTGTCTTCGTTGACAGCCCATCCCCAGGTTTTGAGACTGGTGACTGCAGTCTCAAGCTCTGCAGGAGGATCAGATTTTAGCATTATATCTTCAATATAATAAAACAGATGCACCCCTGCTGGCTTCTGCCAGGTGGCCAAGTCCTGAGCCATCAGTCCATGGCATAGGGTAGGACTGTGCAGATATCCCTGGGGAAGCACCAGGAAAGTCCACTGTCGTCCTTCCCACAGGAAGGCGAACTGCCCTTGACTCTCTGGCACTATATCTATGGAGAAAAAAGCATTTGCCAAATTCACAACATAGTGATACTGTCCCAGTTCATGTGTGAGTTTACTATAAGATCCATAACATTGGGCAATGCTGCATGCAACAGTGGCATTACATTGTTCAGCTCCTGATAGTCCACAGTCATTCACCAGGAGCCATCAGGCTTTTTCCCTGGCCATAAGGGAGTACTGTAAGGACTATGCGTTGGGCCGATTATATGGGCTTCTTCAAGCTTGAGAATGGTACGACTAATCTCTTCATGCCCTCCTGGTAACCGATATTGTTTTTATGCATAACACAGGTAGTCTGAGGCAATACCAAGGGGGCATAATGGGAATGTCCCCAAACAATAGTATTTACCACTTGTATACACAGGGAAAATTCTCGCATCGTCGTTGAGATTGCCAATCCTTGCAGCATATCCACCCCTAGAATATATTCTGCAATAGGGGAGACATAGACTTCATAGTCTTGTGGGGGCAATTACCCTATGCTATTGTCACAACTGCTTGTTTGATCCGTATCATTCAGCCTCCCTATCCCTCCATGGTGTCCATAGGACCGCTAAAGTGATCCAGATTTTCATACAGCAAAGTTCTATCAGCTCCAGTGTTCACAAGGGCTAGTACCCTCTGCACATTATGAGGGGACATGTAAATAAGAAGTTCAACATGTGGTCTCCTCTCCCCTGGTTTCCCCCTCAGGCAGGTACCTCAGCCAGACCCCTAGTCTAGGTAAAAATCAGTCAGTTGCAACTTCCAAATTGAGAGTGTAACAGCCGGCAGGAGAGTAAATTGCTGCTCAGGTTTCAGCTGTCTCCACAGAACCAGCAGCACTCCCATAGGCTGATGCTCTATTTTCTCTGTGGCTACTCCTACAGCTAATAGATCAAACAATATCTGCTTTCAGCTCACTCTCACTGCAGGCTGAATGATACCCTTTTGAGCCCCTTTATTTTTTGGGCGTTCTTTGTGTGAAAGCCCCTTGGGGCCCTGTAACGGCCTCACCCGACCATCTTTTTTCTTTTGCTTCACTTCCACATCCTGCAATCATGCTAGAGCAGCTGTTATATCATGCACCTACCAATCTACATAGGGAGCCAGAAGAGCGTCCATAGAACCGAAAGTTCCTGGAGGTCCTGATGCAAGAATGAGGTCCTTCATCCTAGTGGTGAAAACTTCCTCGTCAGGGCTATTGTAGAGTATTTGAACCATCATCTGCCTCATGCCTATCTCCTGTATAATGTGCAGTAGGTCAGAGTATGTGGACCAGTTGCTCACAGTCTCAGGCAATTCACCAATATCTACACAAACTGATCGGGCCATTGCCATTAACCAATTGATCAGGTAATGATTCCCTGCATCATGATTAGTATGGGCAATATTTTGCCTCAAGAAGGGGAGTACTGTAATGGAGACCAGTTGAGACATTTTATCAGAGGGTAACTCGGTTCCTTCTGACTCCTCGTCCCATCATCTCAATAGTTAGCCCGGTACATTTCCCCAGCCCTTTGCCATATCTGCTTCATCAATTCCCATAATTCAGTGAGCAAGTATGCAGTCATTGTCATATGCTGCTTAGCTTGGGGGGGCACTGAGGCTAAACCCCCAGCCACATTACCTACTCCAGCTCTACCTTCCGTTGCAATAAGGGGCAAGCCTGCAATATGGATATTGGACTAACTGCCCTGGAGGACTCTACAGACTTCTCCGAGCCCTGAAGCATACATTCAGCAGCCACCAGGCGCTCTTCCAGCATTTCCTTCTGGCACTACAATTGTCGTACCTGTTGAGCTCCTGAATCTCATGGCTGGGGTGCCACAGCACCACCAGAAACATCCAGGCTACATGACAGGCCACCTTCTGGTGTGCCCACAGAACTTTCGGCTCCATAGATTCCCAGGCCTTCTTGATATCCTCTGGTGTTGGACTAATCTCATCTCAGTCCTCCAATGCTCTCCATGTGGCCACTGGGGACCCTCAGATATGCTGAGGGTAGTACTCACCTCATCCTGCTGACTATGGCAGAAGTCATTGCCAAGGTTTCCAGGCAGGACAGGTTTCAGTGGAGGTATACCTAGTTGAAAAAGCACTTGTGGAGTCCACATAAGGGGGCATAAACAAGGCAGCAAGTAAGCTCCTTTATTGCACACTTGGGACTATATATACATATTCAAACAAAAGTGTCTTCTTGCCTCATCTGCCCAGTAGCAGTTTTTTAAGTTTTCATGGTTACATAAGGCAGTACATATGTAGTAAATGTCAGCCCCCAGGAATTCCTCAACCCCAGACATGGACTGATTATACCAAGGCCAAGCCTGGGTGGTGGGCCTGGCTTTAACAATTTACAGTGGGGCTGCCTGTAATTCTTTACAACGGCCTTGGCTTTAACCCTTTTGGGACTGACAGGCATCTTGTCAAATCTGCCCAGTCACAGTTGTTTGGGTTTTCATGATTACAGAAGGCAGTGCATCCAAAGTAAATATCAGCACAGGAATTCCTCAACCTAGACATGGACTAGTTATGCAAGGTCAAGCCAGGATAGTGGGCCTGGCTTTAACACTTTACAATGGGCCAGGCTATAATTCTTTGCAGTGGGCTTGGCTTTAACTCTTTGGAGACTGACAGTGTACTATCAGTGTTCCTGTGTTCACCATGGATATTCTGAGCCAGAGCACTTTGAAGGAGTTGAAGCCATCTTTCTGTGACTACTGCTGTGATAGTCTGAATAACTTCCTGAACATAATCCCTAATTTCAATAAACACACTTCCAAACTACTTAAGTATAAACTCTACTGGGAAGAGAGTAATATTTAGAAAGGATCTCAAAAGCTGTTTATGATTCAGAAAATAAATGTTACCAGTAATTAACTCAGGGGAGTGTTTTGCTTTGAACATGAGTGATTATTTTGTTTTGAGTGTGAGAATGTCAGAGTAAGCCTGAGAAAATGTGTTTACCTGCTCTTTCTTTCTAAATATACCTCATGGCATTTGTTTAAAATATTTTCACTGGTGTTCTCTTCAAATTATTTCTGCATTTTCTAAGAGATAAAGGTTATGAAACAAAATGGGCCTCCCTCAATTTAATCAAGTGATCATTCTGTTCAAGTTATTTACCTATTCAAATTCCTGTTCATTTAAAGGACGCTTTTAAGGAAATTCATTACAATAATTTACAATGGAATTATGCAATGAGCAAGTTTCAATAAATGGACTCAAAAATGCATTTTCATGAACTTTAATGCACACAATTTATAAAGAATATAATACAACACAAGTCTACTAAGGTTTTGTTTTGTTTTGTTTGTGTTTTTTTAGGATTTGACCATAAACATACTGGAATTATTTAAATAATTCCAAATATATTTGTAAACTTCCAAGACCTTTGCCCTTGAGTTATAATTAAAATGATTAGGAGTTATGTATTATTTCTCCTGGAGAAAAACTGCTCTTAGAACAAAAGCAGTTTTTTTATACCTTATATTCACTCTTAGTAATAGGAAAGGTATTAGTATTTTCTTCTTACAGGTAGACATTTATATTCCCTTATGTTTTTCATAGTAGAAACTTTATTCACTTTACAAACTAAGTATAGGTTAAAGCTGGAGTAGGAGTTAAAGTAGTCAAGCTTTAGCAGTATTCAGTCAGAAGTTTTCTCTGAAATATTAAAAAATAAGGTAACAGAAATTACAAATTGTAGAACAAGGAGCTTCTCTTAAAGAATGATATGCTGTGCTGCTGCATCATCTAATCTCATCTGCTCCTTAGGAGAGCTCTCCTCCCACTCTGGTAATCTCTGAGGGGCTATGCAGAATCCTAGACAACCTCTCTTTACTCTTGCAATGCTTTCTAGGAGTCGGAGAATACTTTTTCAGAGTAATCAGTAAGCAATAAGTTTTTGCTTGGGACTCCATGAGGCCACATGAGATGAGAAACAAACAAACAAAAAATAACTTGATACTTGCACAGAGGTATTGAGGTGCAACTTTTTTAAATTTTTAATAAGCTTTTGGTTCCTCACTCAGGCCCTCAGATCTGGCCTGCCCAACTGTCTTGGGAGCCGACCAATGTAAACTGGTGTAGGGTTTCCACACTCCACTGTATGCAAAAATCTCTGGGTACTCCTACCTAACTTTCTCTCTCTCTCTCTCTCTCTCTCTCTCTCTCTCTCTCACACACACACACACACACACATACACACACACTTACTTTTTTTTTTTTTTAATTCATTTTTATTGTTAGACTTATTGGGGTGACATCTGTTAGCAAGGATTACATAGGTTTCAGGCATACAATTCCACAGTGCTATTGTCAACTTGATGCATAATAAGTTCACCACCTAATGTGACCCCTCTTTCCATCCCCTTATATTTAGCTTCCCCCCTCCTCTCCCACCCCCTCCCCTTTCTCCCCTCCCTAACCCACTCGTCCCCAAATAAACATTAAACTATCGATTGTGTCCATGGGTTATTTGTTTGTTCAGTTCTTTTTTTCTTTGCTTTCAG
>PVJL010020367.1:0-12189 GCA_004026885.1 Lyroderma lyra
GTCTGTTTCAATTTCTTTCAAAAGTGTCTTATAGTTCTCTGTGTATAAGTCTGTCACGTTCTTTGTTAAGTTAATTCCCAGGTATTTCATTCTTTTTGTTGTGATAGCAAAAGGAATTGACTCCCTCATTTCTTTTGCTGTGGATTCGTTGTTTGTATAGAGGAATGCTGTTGATTTTTGTACATTGATTTTGTATCCTACAACTTTAATATATTCGTTAATTGTGTCTAATAGTTTCCTGGTGGAATCTTTGGAATTTTTTATATAAAGGATCATGTCATCCGCAAATAGTGACAATTTGACCTCTTCTTTCCCAATTTGGATACCTTTGATTCCTTTCTCTTGCCTGATTGCCGTGGCTAGAAATTCCAGGACTATATTGAATAACAGTGGCGACAGGGGGCATCCCTGTCTTGTTCCTGATTTTAGGGGAATAGGTTTCAGCTTTTCTCCATTCAGTATGATGTTAGCCGAGGGTGTCTCATATATGGCCTTTATTATTTTGAGATACTTTCCTTCTATACCTACTTTATTTAGTGTTTTCATCATAAATGGATGTTGTACCTTGTCGAAAGCTTTTTCTGCATCAATTGAAATGACCACATGGTCTTTATCTTTGATTTTGTTTATGTGGTGTATCACATTGATTGATTTTTGTATGTTGAACCATACTTGTGCTCCCGGGATGAATCCCACTTGATCATGATGTATGATCTTTTTGAGGCATTGTTGTATTCTGTTTGCTAATATTTTGTTCAGGATATTCGCATCTGTGTTCATCAGAGATACTGGTGTATAGTTTTCTTTTTTTGTGTTGTCTTTGCCAGGCTTTGGTATTAGAGTAATGTTGGCCTCATAGAATGAGTTAGGAAGTATTGCTTGCTCTTCAATTTTGTGGAAGAGTCTGAGGAGGATAGGCATTAATTCTTCTTTGAATGCTTGGTAGAACTCGTTGGTGAAACCATCTGGTCCAGGGCTTTTGCCTTTAGGGAGATTATGGATAGTCATTTCAATCACATTGCTATTGATTGGTCTATTTAGATTTTCCAGTTCCTCTTGGTTCAGTCTTGGTAGGCTATAAGTTTCTAGAAACTTGTCCATTTCTTCTAGATTGTCAAATTTTGTGGCATAAAGTCCTTCATAATATTTTCTTATAATCCTTTGTATTTCTGTGGTATCAGTGGTAATTTCTCCTCTTTCATTTCTAAGTTTGGATATTTGTGTCCTTTCCTTTCGTCCTTTGATTAGGCTCACCAGGGGTTTGTCAATTTAGTTGATTTTCTCAAAGAACCAGCTCTTTGTAATGTTGATTTTTTCTATTGTATTTCTGTTCTCTAATTGGTTTAGCTCTGCTGTAATTTTTATTATTTCTTTCCTTCTGCTGACTTTGGGTTTGTCTGCTCTTCTTTTTCGAGTTCTTTAAGACGGGATGCTAAGATGTCTGCTTGTGATATTTCTTGTTTCTTAAGATAGGCCTGTAATGATATAAATTTCCCTCTTATTACCGCTTTCGCTGTGTCCCAATAATTCTGATACATTGTATTTTCATTGTCATTAGTTTCTATATATTTTTTAATCTCATCTTTTATTTGTTCTTTTATCCAGTCCTTTTTAAATAAGCTGTTGTTTAATCTCCATGTATATGTGGTTTTGTCTGCTTTCCTTTTACAGTTGATCTCCAATTTCAAAGCTTTGTGGTCTGAGAATACACTTGGTATGATTTCGATCTTCTTGAATTTGCTGAGGCTACTTTTGTGTCCCAGCATTTGGTCTATTCTTGAGAATGTTCCATGTGCATTAGAAAAGAAGCTGTAGTCAATTTTTGCTGGATGAAGTGTCCTGTAAATGTCAATGATGTCCAGTTGCTGTAATGTGTCATTTAGAGCTGTTATTTCCTTATTTATTTTCTGTTTGGATGATCTGTCCATGGCTGTTAGCGGGGTGTTTAAGTCCGCCACTATGATTGTGTATTCATCAGTTTCTCCTTTCAAGTCTGTTAGTAGTTTCTTTGTATATTTTGGTGCATCCTGGTTGGGAGCATATATGTTGATTAGTGTCAAGTCTTCTTGTTGTTGCATTGTACCTTTTATCATTATGTAATGACCATCTTTATCTTTTATTATCTTTTTTAACTTGAAGTTTATTTCATCAGATATCAGTATGGCCACTCCTGCTTTTCTCTGGTTACCATTTGCTTGGAGTATTGTATCCCATCCTTTCACTCTGAGTCTGTGTTTGTCCTTACAGCTGAGGTGTGTTTCTCGGAGACAGCATATGGATGCATTCTGTTTTTTAATCCAGTCTGCTACTCTGTGTCTTTTTATTGGTGAGTTCAGTCCATTGACATTTAGAGTGATGATCAATATGTGAAGATTTCCTGTGGCCATTACTTATTTCTTTCTTTGTTTTTGTTTGTTTCTTTGTTTATTTTTGTTTCTTGTTGCCCCAACTTTGTTCCATTTTTCCTGATGTTTTGTTTCAGGCTGAAGAGCCTCCTTCAGTATTTCTGGGAGTGCTGGCCTCGTACTGGCAAATTCCCTCAGCTTCTGTTTGTCTGAGAAGGTCTTTATTCCAGCTTCATATCTGAAAGATAATTTTGCTGGATTATTTATTCTTGGCTGGAAGTTTCTCTCTTTTAAAGTTTTGAATATTGGGTTCCACTCTCTACTGGCTTGTAGAGTTTCTGCTGAGAAATCTGATGCCAGCCTGATGGGTTTTCCTCTAAAGGTTATAGTTCTTTTTTCCCTGGCTGCCTTGAGAAATGTCTCCTTGTCTTTAGTTTTGAACATCTTTAGTACCATGTGTCTTGGAGAAGATCTGTTGGGGTCCAGGTATCTGGGGGACCTCTTTTCTTCTTGAACTTGGGGTTCCAGATCTTTCCATAGGTTTGGAAAGTTCTCATCTACGATTTGTTTGAGTATGCTCCCTGTAGATTGCTCTGCCCCCTCTTCTATTTGATTATCCTGATGTTGTTTTGTCTCATGGAGTCGGATATTTCTTGCAGAGTTCTTTCAATCATTTTGGTTCTATATTCCCTCTCTTCCTCTTTCTGAGCTGTTTCCATGTTCTGTTCTTCAATATCACTAATTCTTTCCTCCATTAGGTTGGTCCTGTTTCCTATGGCAGTTATTTCATTTCTCACTTCTTTTATGGAATTATTTATTTCTCGTATTTCCGTCTCAATCTTTCTTATGTTTTGAATTTCTTTGTTAAAGTGTTCTTTTTGTTCACAGAGTTCCTTTTTTATGTCGTTTATACCTTTTTTTATATTGTTTATCTCAGCTATGGTTTTCTGCCAATAGGTTTTCATTTCTCTCACAGCCTTTAGAATGGCTGCTTTAAATTCTCCGTCACTTAAGTGAGTCCCTTCCAGTTGTAACAGGCTATATTCTAGGTGAATTTCATGTTCTTTCTGAGGAGTTTTAGTTTTTAAGGAATTCATCCTGTCCAGTGGGTTCTTCCTTTTTGACATGAGGGCTTTATGTTCAGTGTCCAGATTATTGCTTTTGTGGTGTCTTGCTGTAGGGTAGACACTAGGTGGCCCTGGGGGTCAAGTTTTGGCAGAGAGGAGGTTGTTTGTTTCTTGTTTCTGATCTCCTACTTCGTTTGGAGGCTATGTGCATATATCCTGGGGAGAGGCCAACAAAAGGCTTTCCAAAGTGGCTCTGCCTTCTGCCCTTTTCTGGGAATGCTAGCAAATCAAATCAGTCTTTCTTCCCAGCCCTGATTCAGTACCTGGCTGTCTAAATGCTCACACTGCTTTCAGAACTTTGCGGTGCATGAGGAAGTGCCCGCTCCATGTGTCCAAAGCTGTGGGCCTGGCCTGAGACAGCAGGGTCACCTTTGCAGCAGGCTGGGAACAGGAACTGCAGCCCTGTGTAGGTCTCCAGGGGGCTTAAAGCTGGGGTGTTATCTTTGCAGTTCAGAGTGCTCGCTCAGCCCTTCTACCACCAAAAGTTCCAGATGCTGGCTCCCAAACTCCTTCTGTCCCCAGTTCCCCAGGCTCTCTCACCTCCCCCAAACTGCGCAGCTCTGAATAGTCAGCAGGGATCACGTCCGGATCCCGCGTGGTCCGTCTCTGCTCCCTTCCCTCTCCCCAACTCGCCCCCTTCTCGCCAGCCTTCAGGTGTTTACTTGCGATTTGTGGATTTCTCAACAGCCGGTTTGTCACTCAGCGTCCTCTTTCTTGGCTCCTGGACGGCCGTTCAATTGTGTTTTCTGGGAGAGGCTTTAGTAACCTCCTCTCCAGTCGCCATCTTGTCTTCTCTCTCCCTATGTAATTTTTGCTAACCAGTGTCACCCCAATTAATTTAACAATTAAAAACAAATAAAAATAGGAAAAGAGAGGAGCAGCTGAGAAGAGCTTTAATCAAGAGTATTGATATCCACTGTTTATTAATGATACATCTTCTTATTACATAGGCTCTGTGACCTGGCACTTGGCTTCAAAAAGAAGTTCATTCCTAGCAGCTGATAAGTAAACAACCTCAAACTTGGAGATGATTAGACAGAGACATTTTTTCCCCTAGTGAAAAAATGTCACTTTTTTTCTCTTTTAAAGGCAAAAAATGCTTATTTTCTAGAAATAGCTGGGAGTACAGAGAAAAATATCAGCTTTTTCTACCAACCCCAAAGTTTATTCCAGAAATTCAATTCCTTTTCCTATTGCACTGTTTCTTCAGCCAACTTATTTGCAGAGATAAATCTACCCACCCATAATGCCTGTGACAAAGAAAGTACTTCTGTACTTTTTTAGAGCCCTTAGACTTTGGACAACAATCTCTACCCTGAGATAGCACCACCTAAACACTCTTGTACAGAAGAACATGCTTCTAAAAGTTTTCACTTAGAATGTAATGAAAGCATCTGCATAAGACACTGACTATTTGATTCACCTTGGGTTTTATGTTCTATTTCTGATTCTACTGTACTTAGTCCTTCTAACCCAATCTCTTATGTAGCTTCTGCTGATTTACTCTGTATTCTCCTATCTTCAACTGCTCATTGTCTTAAACTATTTCTCTTTACTTTTTGTTCATTGTTCTAGTGAAAAAATGTAAATGATTCTATAGGCAGTTGTCAGGTTAGTGATCATTCATTATAAGCTCTAGAGGGAATCACTCAGCTGACCATTGACATCTTCCTATCTTGAGGAAGCTGCTCTTCTTTAAATTCTATCAGAGATCAAATTGTACTCAAGCCAGTGAATATAACACTAAGAACAGCAATCCTGTATATTTCTGTGGTACTTTATTATACACCAAACAAGTTTATATTCATTATCAGATTTGAATCTCAACAACTTTGTGATATTGTGATTTAAATACTCAATTACACTTGAAGAAACAGAGTGTACAGATTGAAAGAGACATAAAATTTGAATTTTGGAAAACCATGATAAAAGTGTTGGGTTTAAAATGGAGTCTCCACGAAGACAAATGGAATATTTTTCAAATGTCCAGTGGGCAGGATGACTCTTATAAATGATTGTACATAGGTATTCCCCTACTTGGAATTTCAGAATTCATGACTAAAATTCCCTTTCTACTACCTTGACCACTAAAACTAATGATTGAATCTCAGGATTTAAAAAGTACTCTGATTATTTGCATTAATTCCTTACCAGATATTTGACCTTCTCTACATTATTCCCCTCAAATGGTAATTAAGACTCTCCTCAAAAACCACCAAAAGAGAAAGGGGAGGGGGTGGGAGAGGAAGGAGGGGAAGCTAAATATATGCTGATGGAAAGAGAAGTCACATTAGGTGGTGAACTTATTATACAACAAGTTGACAATGCACTGTCGAATTGTATGCCTGAAACCTATGTAATCCTTGCTAACAAATGTCACCCCAATAAGTCTAACAATAAAAATAAATTTAAAAAAACAAACAAAAACACCACCAAAAGAAACTCACATTTCTTGCGTCATTCTATACTTCTAAAATTTAGCAACATCCTTTTATTAATTTGAAATATATCCCTCTATTAAATATACCTATCAAACCATACTGTACCTATTCAGTTGGATTTAAAATCACTTATTTTCCCCCACAACAGCCCTTAGGACAGCTAAAAGCAAGGGCCCAGAACTTTCTGGGGGTCTTATCCCAGCTACTCATCTCCTTCTCTTCTTCACATAGTTCAGAGTATCCTCACTATTCTTTCACAGCCTTGAAACTTGCCCAGCCTCTCTCTGACACCTCTCATGTTACACTTACTGAGCACCACATTCCTGCTTTCCTGTGACAGATAGGAAACATTGTGTGCCTATTGCCACCTACTGCCTATATTCTGAATTTCTGTTCATGAAGCACCATCATAAGGCTGACTAACAAGGGCCCTGCTAACTGAAACTGTTTTAGGAGATAAGCATTTAATTTAAAAATCATTTTATATTTTCTGGGAAGGTCCACTTTTACCCAGACTGTTCATTTATCATTTTAAAAATCATTATTACCACAAGCATGACAATTTTTCAGTACAGTTAAGCTTTTATGAATTACAATTTTTTAACTGGAAGAGGGTTTAGAAAACTGAGAGGCTCAGGTAAGTGAAATTGTCTGCCTAAGTTTAGATAGGGAGTTAGTAGCTAAGTATAGTCTAGAACGCAAGATTCTTTTAACTCTGGGCCAGAGAGTCTTACAGCCTTAGAGAGGTCAGTCTCAGGTAACTAACTCTTCTACAACTTTTGTCTAAAACATACCACACTAGTGGAAACACAGATATTCAAAGTTGCATAGTAGTTTTTTTCTGACCCCATACCTTTGCCATACCTTGCACACTACTGTTTAGCTTCACCAGGAGACGAAACAGGAGAATCTCCAGTCGCATTAATAAAAGGGATTAAGGAATTCCAAGAAACCTAAGCATGTGCCAAAAATGTTGCCACCAAAAAATTAAAAACTGCAGGACATATATTATTTGATGTCAGACCAATATCTAAGGTAACTATAATATTTCTTGCAGTTCAACTAGACATCAAATTATGTTATGTACATTTATTTTTTAGAGTCCTTATGGTAAACACAAAGCCTTACCAAAACGTTGCTTTCTCAACCCAGTCCCTGGCAGTCATGGATAGCTCTTTCCAAATATCAAACTGTTGCAGATGGCAGGAACCCAAATTTACTCAGCCAGTGGGTCCAAAGAGTAGCTTGTCCTTTAAAATTTTCTTTATCTTCTGAGTGTTTTAAGTTAAAGTAGTAAAACTTCCTTTTTTAAATTAAAGTATACTCAACATAAAATATCAGTTTCAGGTGCACATCTAGGTATTAAACATTTATATACCTTGATAAATAATCACCATATTAAGTCTAATACATATCTGCCCCAATAGAAAATTATTACAACAGTATTGACTATACTTCCAATGCTGTACATTACATCCTAATGACTTATTTATTTTATAAATAAAAGTTTGCACCTCTTACTCCCCTTCACCTTTTTCAGCCATCCCTCACTCTCTGTTCTCTGGCAATCATCAATTTATTCTTTATATCTATGAGTCTGTTTTTGTTTTTGTTTATTTTGTTCATGTGATTTACTTTTTCAATTTCACATATAACTGAAATACTACAGTATTTGTCCTTATCTGTCTGACATATCAATTAGCA
This sequence comes from Lyroderma lyra, assembly GCA_004026885.1. Lineage (NCBI taxonomy): Eukaryota > Metazoa > Chordata > Mammalia > Chiroptera > Megadermatidae > Lyroderma > Lyroderma lyra. The sequence continues at coordinate 7,618 of PVJL010020367.1, forward strand.
TAATATCCTCTTGGTCAATTCATGTTGTCATAAATGACAATAATTCATTAATTTTTATGACAGAGTAATATTTCTTCGTATGTATATATCATTTTTAATTTGTTCATCTATTTAGGGGCACTTAGGCTGTTTCCATATTCTGATTATTGTAAATAATGATGCAATAAAAATAAAGGTTCATATATCTTTTGAAATTAGTGTTTTCTTTTTCTTTGGATTGATAATCAGAAGTATAATTGCTGAGTCATATGGTATTTTGTTTTTATTTTTTTCTGAGAAGGAACATCCATACTGTTTTTCATAGTGCCCATACAATTTACAATCCCACCAACAATGTGCTAGGGGTCCCTTTTCTTCACATCCTCACCGACATTTGTTATTTATACCTTAACATATTTAACATAAATAACATGTTATTTATACCTTATGATGACTATTCTAATAGGTGTGAGATAATACCTCATTGTGGTATTGACTTGCATTTTCCTGGTGATTAGGGATGTTGAGCATCTTTTTTCTGTGTGTATCGGTCATCTGCATGCCTTTTTAGAAAATATCTATTCAGGTTTTCTGCTCAAATTTTAATTGGACTGTTTTATTATTTTTATTTTGGGTTGTATGAGTTCTTTATATATTTAGGATATTAATCCCTAATGGGATATATCATTTACAAATTTGACTTCCATTCAATGGGTTGTCTTTGCATTCTGTTAAAGATATCCTTGACTGTGCAAAAGCAATTTAATTTGATATAATTCCTTTTGTTTATCTTTATTTTTGTCAAGAAGTTTACTGACTGTTTTCTTTTAAGAGTTTTATGGTTTCTGGTCTTACATTTAAGTCTTTAATACATTTCAAGTTAATTTTTATGTATAGTGTAAGAAAGTGGTTCAGTTTTGTTTTTATGCTTAAACCTGTTTAGTCTGCCTAACACCATTTAATAAGAAGCCTGTCTTTCCCATTGTATATTCTTGTATCCTTTGTTGTAAATTAGTTGACCTTATTAGTATGGGTTTAATTATGAACTCTACTGTTTGATTGATTTATGTGTCTTCTTGTGTGTATGCCAGCATCACATTGTTTGAATTACTACAGCTTTATAGTATAGTTTGAAATCAGAAAGTATAAAATTTGCTCCTTCTGATTTTTTTCTTTTATCTCAAAATTTCTTGAGCTATTTGGTATTTTTTTCAATTCCATACAAATTTTAGGATTATGTGTTATATTTCTATGAGAAATGTTATTGCTAGTTTAAGACAGATTGCATTAAATTCGTGGATTTCTTTTAGATTATATGAACATTTGAACAATATTAATGCTTATAATCCATGAGCACAGTATAATCTATTTATTAATGTCATTTTTATTTTATTGATGTCTTATAGTTTTCAAAATACAGGTATTTCATTTCCTTGCTTAAATTTGTTCTTAAGTATTTTATTTTTATATGTAATTATGAATTATAAATGGAAATGTTTCCTTGACTTCTCTTTCTAATAGTGCATTATTAGTGTATATAAATGCAACCAATTCTTGTGCATCAATTATGTATCTTGCAACTATATTGAACTCATTTATTAGTTCTAATAGTTCTTTGGTGGGCTCTTAAGGGTTCTATGTATAGTATCATGTTATTTACAAACGGTAACAGTTTTACTACCTCTTATTCAATTGGATGCTATTTTTTTCTTGTCTAATTGCCATGCCTAGAACTTCTAATATGTTAAATAAAAGTGGTGAGAGTTGGAATCTTTGTCTTGTTGTTGATATTAGAGAAAAAGCTTTCAGCTTTTCATAATTGAGTATGATAGCAGTGGGATTGTCATATATGGCCCTTCTTATGTAGAGGTATATTCCTTCTATACCCACTTTATTGAGAATTTTTATCATTAATGGATATTGAATTTTGTCAAATGATTTTCCTGCATTTATTGAGATGATTATGTGATTATTATCCTTCGATTTGCTGATGTTGTTGATCATGTTGATTGATTTGCATACATTAAACTATCATTGCATCCCTAAAGTTAGTCCTATTTGATTATGGTGTATGATACTTTTAATGTGTTGTTGAATTTGGTTTGCTAATGTTCCGTTGAAAAGTTTTGCATATTTGTTTATTAAAGATATTGGCCTGTAATCTTCTTTCTTTTTCATATATTTTCAGTTCCTTCTTCTGGTTTTGGCATCAGCCTAATGCTATCTTCATAAAATGAGTTTAGAAGCATTTCTGTCTCTTCATGTTTGTAAATAATTTGAGAAATATAGGCATCAATTTTTTCTTTTAATGTTTTATAGAAGTCAACTGTAAAGCAATCTTCTCCCAGAATTTTGTTGATTGGGAGTTATTTTTATTACTGATTCAATTTTGTTACTTGTAATCAGTCTGTTCCCATTTTCTGTTTCTTCTTGATTCAGTCTTGGAAGATTGTTTATTTCTAGTAATTCACCCAATTCTTTTGGGTTTTCAAATTAATTGGTATATAATTGTTCATAGTAATCTTTTGTATTTTTTGTATTACTCTGGTATTTGTTATAACTTCTCTTTCATATTTAATTTAATTTATTTGGGCCCTCCCTCTTGATTTCTTGATGACCCTATTTCATTTATTTTCCCTCTGATTTTTACCATATTCCTTCTTATACTGACAATGAGACTTTTTTTGTTGTTTTCTTTCTCGACTTACCTTAGACATGAGGTTAGTAAGTTTATTTGAGATTTTTTTAAAGATTTCTTGTATTGATATAAACTTCCCTCTTAGAAAAGCTTATGCTGCATCCCATAGGTTTTGCAGTGTTATATTTTCACTTTATGTGTCTTGAGGTACTTTTAAAAGTTTTCTATTTTATTTCTTAATCTTTATTGAATCATTGGTTGTTTAGTAGCATGCCATTTAACCTCCATGTTTTTGTTTGGTTCTTTATTTTTTCTTGTAGTTGAATTCTAATTTTATATGGTGGTGGCTGGTATCATTTCAATCTTCTTAAATTTATTGAGACATGTTTTATGGTTTAACATGTGATTTATCCTGGAGAATGATCTATATGTACTTCAAAAGAATGTGTATTCTGCTTTCTTTTTTATAGAATGCTCGTTATATGAGTATATCTAAGTCCATGTGATCTAATGAGTTGTTTAAAGCCAATATTTTCTTGTTGATTTTCTGTCCCAATGATCTAACCATTGATTTAAGTGGTGATTTAAAGTCTGCTACTGTTATTGTATAACTGTCCATCTCTCCTTTAATGTATGTTAGTACTGATATATGTATTTAGGTGCTCCAATGTTGGGTGCTTAGATGTTTACAAGACTTATATCCTCTTGTTAAATTAAGCCCCTTATCATTATGTCATTCTCTTTGTCTCTTGTTATAATCTTTGTTTTAAAGTCTGTTTTGTGTGATAAAAGTATTGTTAATCCAGATACCATTTTCTATTTGCATGGAATACTTTTTTCCTTTCCTTCACTTTTAGTCTTTGTGCATCTTTAGATCTGACATAAGTTTCTTTTAAGCAGCATATATATGGGTCTTGTCTCTGTAAATCCATTCAGGTATCTTATGTCTTTCCTTTAAAATTTATTTGAGTGACATTGGTTAGTAGAAATTACATAGGTTCCAGGTGTACAATTCTACAATGCATTGTACATATTTTGCAATATCTGAATCCTATGTCTTTGATTAGAGCTTTTGGCTTAGTTACATTTAAAATAATTATTCATAAGTATATACTTATTGCTATTTTTCTTCATTTTCTAGTTGCTTTTGTAGTTCTTCCTTGTTCCATTCTTCTATTGTTCTTTTACCTTGTGATTTAGTGAATTCTTTTTTTTTTTTACTGTTCAAATTTCTTTTTTTTTTAAATTCATTTTTATTGTTAGACTTATTGGGGTGACATCTGTAAGCAAGGATTACATAGGTTTCAGGCATACAATTCTACAGTGCATTTTCAACTTGATGTATAATAAGTTCACCACCTAATGTGACTTCTCTTTCCATCACCTTATATTTAGTTTCCCCGCCTCCTCTCCCCCCTCCCCTTTCTCCCCTACCTAACCCACTCATCCCCAAATAAACATTAAACTATTGGTTGTGTCCATGGGTTATTTGTTTGTTCATTTCTTTTTTTCTTTGCTTTCAGTTTTATAGTCCGCATATGAGTGAAATCATGCAGTTCTTTGTTTTTTCTGTCTGGCTTATTTCACTTAGCATGATGATCTCCAGGTCCACCCATTTTGTCACAAATGGCAATATTTCATCTTTTCTTACAGCTGAGTAATATTCCATTGTGTATATGTACCACAGCTTCTTTATCCAGTCATCTGTCGCAGGGCACTTGGATTGTTTCCATGTTTTGGCCACTGTGAACTACGATGCAATGAACATTGGGGTACATAAGTCTTTGCGGACAAAGGTTTTCAAGTTCTTTGGGTAGATCCCCAGAAGGGGGATTGCTGGGTCAAATGGTAGCTCCATTCCCAATTTTCTGAGGAACCTCCACACTGCCTTCCACAGTGGTTGTACCAGTTTGCACTCCCACCAGCAGTGTGCCAGAGTTCCTTTTTCTCCACAT